>CM051376.1:3876705-3901705 GCA_028015245.1 Cardamine occulta | reverse complement strand
TTTCAATGAACTCAACGTAATGAGTAACCCCGAATTTGAATTGAGTACCTCCTCCAGGAAAAACAAGAAATTCACCAGTTTTGTTAACCCAGTTTTGTTCCTTCTTGTATTCAACAAGCTTGGGGTGAGGAACATTATCATACCATATCTACACATTATAGAGTAACCAATTAAAGAAATGTTCTAATAGCAAAATTCATGAAACTAATACTCTAAAAATGTTAACTTTGAATCTATCAGACTCTAAAAACGGATCTATCTCCTTTCCATTTTACAGAAACCTCCACACACTCAAATAGGTTTAGTAAACTAAATCATATATCTTCAGACCAAGTTGATCAAAAGCTAGAATTTTCAATATCAATACAAATTTTCACTAAGCATAAACCTCAGCAATTCCAAATCTTACCAAAAACAAAAACAGGATCGGTCTCTCACCATATCCCGGCTCTTGGGCCACAGAACCGGCGGCTTGTAATTATCCGGCAAGGGTACGAGACACGTAGGGGCTGGTTCGGGGCAATGCCGTTCTCGGTGTTCCATATGTCTCCTCGATTTGAGCTGCTTAATTGCAGCGTAGTTATCCAAACAAGGTATGTAGTCAACAGATTCTTTGCCTTTACAGAGATCCCATTTCAGCTTCACCTCGTGGGAAGTGTTTAGCTTCTTCTGTGGAGTTGGATCAGAAGAAACGTCGGCGTTTTTGGGTTTTGGTGTGTAATCAGTGGTGAGAGATGGGAAAGGGAATCTAACGTTGTCGGAGGTGAAGAGGAAGACGGTGATGACGATGAGAAGAGAGGAGAGAAGTAAAACCACGACGTTTTGTACGGATATCATCGCCATTGAAGAAAGATCATTAGAGATCAGTACGAGACCCGTTTCAGGGAAGAAGGTGAGCTCGAAAAGTCGTGACTTCACATTTCGATCGATTTTGCAGAGCTAAATAATAATTTTTTTCCACCTGTTGCAAGTAATTTTATATGCGCCGACAGAGTAAAAAGAGTTTGTGTCTGAAGATGTTTTTTTTTTTTAAATTATTCTTACAGAAAATGAAAATGAACGTTTATCAATTTCTTTGTTTATAGAATTTTGTGTCAATTGCTAGGGGAAACAAAAAGTTCGTTGTTTATATCAGAGTTTTTCAGATATTTGATTTGATGAATCTGTATCTTCAGAGACATTGGATCTAAATGATTCCTTCTCGTGATACAACATGAAACGCTTATTCAATCCTGCTTTCATTACGAGACGACACACGCTTCCTGAGGTTTAAACTCATTTGAAGTTTTAAACCATACTTAAGGTAATATATGCAAAGAATCAAAATCTTTATAAAACCATGAATGTGTATGATTGATATGTAAATAAAATGCCTCACAAAAACACAAATCCTCTCAAGAGGTTTTTCTACTGCCTGTCAAGCTTTAAAGCAAAATACTCAACCATTGAGATTTGGGTCGATCGAATAGAAAGAAAATTAGTCGGAATACCGTAAAACCGGCAATCTTACTCAATGATCCCAGCGCCATCTAGATCCACTTCGCCCATCCCTGTGTCCTCTTCTTCATCTCCGCTCTCTTCATCGCCACTCATTTCTTCATTGTCAAGTCGTAGCTTAGCCATGTGTTCTGTCAGCATCTTATCATCTCGTTCACTCACCTATCAAAACATAAATTAATATTACACTCTAGGATGTAGGCGGTCATGAACCAAAATAAACAAAAAGGAAGCTGGTTCTTGCGACATGCAACTTGGGACGGTTCATCAGTAAAAAGAGATGGATACTCACTGCTCTAGCTCCTTCCTTGACGACAAGCTTGCCTTTGTGTGTCTCAATTGTCTCAGTGCAAGCTGTAATGGCTTTGTTTAGAATTTCAATTCCTTGGTCCTGTTTAATATGTTATAATACTGAAAAGATTACGAAAAATGGGACAAAACATAGCATTTATACATATTTATTTAGGTAAGTGGGTAAGTAAAACAATTGATGGTTTAAGTAAAGACAAATCCGCAAAGCTACATAATTGCGGGATAAAGTTGCAATGACCAGTTTTGGAACAACATTAGCATCTCTCTGTTTTTTCTTTCTTCACACCTATTGCTATCAAAATTGGCCTAACCTATTGCTATCCCAATTCTGGCAAGTTGCTTTAGTGGATATACAATCTGAATAGAGATCATAAACCTCTTAACAATAAAGAGAGGAAGTGTATGTAATTCAAGTAAATCATAATTCAAGGTACAAAATTGCCTAACCTTGTCAAGTGTCTGAGTAGTAAGCACATATAGAGGTGGAGCAACCAATTTAATCTTAACAGGACAGTCGTCATTTCCAGTGGCTTCAGCCTTTCTCATGGCCTCCTGAAAATGCAAGCATAGGTGAGAAAACCAAAGGAAATAATAATGTATACTTTTCATAAGTTATCGATAATCCAATCAGAGTTACGACCTTAATGTGAACAACTCCGTCAAACTGAAAACATTTCAATTCGATGTCAGCCCGGATTTTCATTGGTTGTGGTGTCATTCTCCTCCTAATGTTCTTCACAAGTGAATCTTTCACTTGTTTTGTAACAGCAGGTACAACCGTAGTCACCTACAAATAGAAAACTTGTAAGACTAGCTCCAAAGTAAGTTTGTATTAACAACTAAAAGAAAACTAGAGAATCAAGTGTACCTCTTGTCCATCAGGCCCAATTTCTTTGATTTCACGGGTGAGAGAATCCAACACGGAATCGGGATCGTTAACTAGGATCTTGAAGGCCTGTACAAAAGAGAAAAATATCTGAGAACTAAATATCTATGGGAATACAAAGAATCTCAAATTCACAAACTCGTACCTCAAAAGCATGACCATGTTTTCGATACAAAGGCCAACCAATGTACACATACAACTCCTGCAATAAGAAAGCTTGAATCAATTTATAATCAAAGATTACATCACTAAGCTATGATAGGACCTAAATTCAGAGACTTGATCACTAAAACATATAGGAGAAAACCTAAAATCTAACAATTTCAAGTCTCAGCATCTGCTAGAGAGATTCCAATGCACCTTAAATGAAACCAGCACATTCGACCATTCCTAGATACAGTATTCGTTTCTAAGTTTTGAAGTGTGTTTTCTTCTATGAAACGTCTCTAAGAGACTAACCAGTAAATCCAAAATTCAGATGAACAAATCAAAATCCAAATCTAACAGATAATCCCAAAATTCGAATACGATTCTTGCGGATAAAATCTTAACTAATTGAGGACATTTTACCTCCAAATCAATTGACAAAGTCTCAGCAACATGGCGCATGATAGAATGAACGAGCTTGCTCTTGTTATACCTCTCTTCACAAGTCTGAATATCTTCGTCACTAACCCTACGTTTGCTCAGATCAATGTACCCTTTCTCTTTGTCAACACGCAGAACCATAACAGGCTCAATTTTTCCGACCTTAATCAAACTGCTCACACTTCGGATCCGACGGCGAGAGAGCTCGGAGAAGAGGATCATGCCTTCAATGTTATTGTATTCGAGCAATGAAACGTATGCTCCCATATCGGCGATGTTCTTCACCTGAATCATCACCGCCATATCCACCTCTGGATACTTAGCTTCATACATCCGGCACTCGAGATTCGGCGTTTGACTTGCCATGGTTGAAAGATTAAGATACAGCTAAAGTTCACACGAGTTCACTCTTTGTTGAATCGGAAAGAGCTATGAGGCGGAGAGATTTAGGGTTTTAGGCGACGGAGCAATCAGGCTAGCGAATCTTTTTGCTAGAAGAGATAAGAGACGAGCTATGAAAACGGAAATGAGATGACTTGCGTTAAAGATGCGAAATTTTAAAACGGTGCCGTTTAAGGTTTTGGAGAACTCGGAAGGAGAATTAAGAGGGAGCTGATCGTTCATCAATTAGCAATCCAATGGCCCATTAGGCTTATTTGGTCAAAAGCCCGTTCCGATTTCAGACAATTTTCGACCAAACCCATATGGAGCTGATCGTTCATCAATTTTTTTACTTGTTTATGAATCGCGTTTAAACCAGCACTAAACTAGCCATGATTTGGTAGCTTACTGTTCCAGAAGTATCTGATTGAAATGCCATGTTCCTGAACATTACCACAAACATTAAAATGAGTGAGGCACCAAATGGAGTATTAATAATAGGTGAGCTTTTAATATAAAAAAACAATCCAAGAGATTATTATGCACCGCGTCCTTTGCCAACTCCAGATTAACTGCTAGATTTGCACTGAGCTTGGAACATAAGAGCACACAAACGGGTAAGAATTTGGGTCTATAGATTCGTCGAAATCCACTTTTTGAAAGTAACCTTTCTTTCCAATGATGTAAGCTATGCTGCAAATGTTAGACAAATCTTCATCTCTATCGAAAACCACTGCAACATTTTGCTTCTGGTCAATGAAGAAATTCCCAGTGGGAAACCGGAAACCAGTGAGTGGTGTCATATCAACTGCTAAGAACAACTTGTCCCAGGACACCTCCTTAGGCTCAATCTTACTCGTAACCCAAATCTCCATCCTCAATGTATACTCGCACTGATACAACACTGCGAGCTGGTCTTCTCCAATACTAGAGAGAGCAACAGTATCTCCAAAACTAGAAGAAGAGTGAAAAGGCAGAGGCAGATGCGATCCAAATGTCTCTGTTGTAAAATCAAAACATATTAAGAAATCTTGAACATCTTGTTGTCCTCGATGCTTCTCTTTTGCATACCAGTAAGTATTGCCCTTAAGAGACAAGCCACGCTGATAACAACACTCCCATTGAGGAGGAGGAGTGACACCAACAACCTTCCATGAATTAGAGTCAAAACTGTAAAGTTCAAACTCAAAAATTGGCTCCTCTGCACTAAAGACGTAATACTTACCCACAAATCTCAAGATTTTGAGGCTAAGATGCGAGTTGTTCATCTTCTTCTCGTAGCCAAGAGCGTAACAATCCATATTGTGGTAAGAATTTCTAGGTTTGATCCACCTTGTTTGTCCAAAAAAAGGGTTCCAAACCACAAGCCTAGATTTGATATCTGTGGTGATGCATAAGAGTAAACCATCGCAGTGAAAGAGACTACGTATATCGACTTGCTGATTTGCATCGTTTAGGCTAATAAGTTTACCTTTAGGGCTAATTGAAGAACCACCATTGCTGAGATTGACGCTCATAAGATAAACCCTAAAATTCATCACCATTATCACCTCAAATTCCTTGGCTTGATTCTTCTTTGCTTCAACAATTTGCTTCTTTATAAAGCTCCCATTTTTGGATAAATTGTTCCATTTTGTGCAAGTAAATCTCACTGCTCTTAGAGATGTCAACGGAACCCTAGCGAGCACCTCCTCTACCAAATCCGGTTGAAGATCTGACATTATCTCCATTGTTGAATCTTAGGCTAAAGCTTTCAAAACTCTTAAACTTATTCCCCTAATTTGTTCCGAGTGTCAAGTGAAGGGACTTTCGAACACACAAGAATATAATTGTGGTTGTAGACTAGCTAGCAATCAGGCTGATTCTTTTGGCTAGAGAGAGTGTCAAACAATTAGCAATCCAATAACCCATTAGGCTGATTTTGTCAAAAGCCCGTTCCCATTTCAGACAATTTTCGACCAATCCTATGTGGAGTTGGGTTGTTCATCAATTTTTATTTACATGTTTTCATGAATCGCGTTTAAACCAGCACTAAATTAGTCATGATATGGTAGGATATTGCAGATTGAACCGGTCTCGGAATCATTATTTTTTCAAGATTTCTCGGACTAGGATCGGGTCAGAGTGTACAATGTAGATTTGGTCACCAGGAGGTTCGACGAGCTCAGACCAGAATTCCAAAAAAAAGAACAAAAGTCTACCTCACAAAATCTAAATATCTGCAGAACGAAACATAAACTAGTTCCATACATCGCTAGAGAGCTTCACAGAGTAAACACTAGACACAAGCGTACACGACCTTAATCCCTTGAAGCAGCTTACTGTTCCAGAAGCATCTGATTGAAATGCCATGTTCCTGAACATCACCACAAACATTAAAATGAGTGAGGCACCAAGTGGAGTTAATATTAGGTGATTTCTATGTTGTTTTTTATTAAAAAAAAATCGAGAGATTATTATGTACCGTGTCCTTTGCCAACTCTTCGTAGTTGGGATACATATTCTGAGATTTTCTTGATTGCTTCCACCTGAGAAAAAGTTTCATTTTATCAAAATTCCGATTAGATTCTCTTTGACAGATTAGAAACAAAAGCAGTTCTTTGCCACTAACATAGAACACCAAATGATTTACCTGCTCGTTCAGAAACTCGCTCTCAATAAAATCTGCCAAGTGGACATCATTGTTCTTGGAAGCAACCTGTTGAACAAAATTGAGAACGGTTCTTGCAGAGTAAAAATTAGATAGTACTCGTCAAAAATCTAGAAGAAACTCAAGGAGAGATGGTTACTTACACTGTGGAGGTTTAAGAGCTTCTCATTAACTAGTTTCTCCAGTGACAGCGCCAGCTCCATGCCTGCAACAACAAATAACATCATTGTATGTTCCATTCAGAACTAAAGGGGAAAAACTCCTAAATTCCATTGAGATACCAATCTCCATATGAGAAAAAAAAAAATCATGATCTTATAAACTGATATACTATTCAGTCCTTGCCGATGAAAACTTGCAATTTCGTCAATAGCTTCTTGTTCAAAAGATTCTTATTAACATAACATTGAAGTCTAGTAATGTGGCCGATATGAAACTAAAGATAACTTTCACTTGGTACTGTGTACAAATCGAAAAATGAGGAAAAATCATCAATAGATACAAAGCGGTGGTAGCAACTTTTGAGCTTACCATAGAGAGCATCTCCTTTGTCAATATGTTCAAACTCAGATAGAGGCATTACAATGGACTGTAACTTGACCCTCCCACCACGTTTGTTCTGCAATTCTTGGACATGTTAGAAACCTAATGAGCTCCAATTATGGCTCTTATGAGTTAGGAAAAAAATGTAAATAGTTTTCATCGGACCTGATACTCCATTAACTTCTCAGCATGCTCTCTTTCTTCCACACTTGATTCTTTGAAGAATCTGATACCAAGAAACCAACAATTAACTATGGATAAACAAGAAAATCCGAAAATATGACACAATCAACACTCTTGAATAAGCAAAGACTCACTTGGCAAGACCTTTGAGCGCGATGTTATCTCGATCGAAGTAAGCATACATAGCGTGATACACATACGAGACATTGTATTCCACACTGTAAACAAAATCCGTAAGCAGAATCGACATGAGCTTCAAGTACCAAATCTTATAGCTAATCAACCAGATTACAATACCAAATCTCTCAATTCTGACTAATAACCTACTTGATCTGCTCGTTAATGGCGGATTCACACTCGTCTGAGTACTTCTGTCGAGCGAGCGAGAGATGAGAGCTGGTTGGGACGAGATCGAGCTCCTTCTTCACCTCCTCGAACGGCTCGAAGACGACACCGCTTAGCGCGCCGGTGGTTGAGCTCTTAGATGCGCGAACAGAGAAAGATAGGAGGATTCCAGATTTTCCAGAAGAAACTCGAAGACTCGAGGAGAAATCGACTGGTGACGAAATGGAAGATAACAAAGGAGAAATATCCTTCTTCGCGCCATGGAAATTCACCAGCGAGAGAGCTGAAGAGGACGACGAAGAAATAGTCTTAAGAAGCATTTTTTGAGTCTTTGACCGTTCAGATAGAAATAGTTAGAAAGTTTTCGCCGCGAGAAAATTGGAGCAGACGGAGAGCTTTTGGGAGGCGAGGGATGATTACTAAAACTGAGATTGCGATGGATTGATGATGATGAGGCTGCGGATGGTAGACACGTGTATGCACAAGATTGAGAGATGGGTGAAGGCGCGTGGCGAACTTGTGGTTCTGCTGCGTAGCTGGAATTTTCTTTATCGTGTGAAATTTCTTGTGGCTGGTGCATAATTTTGTTTTATCTGATAAAGTTGATATGTTTCATTAGTTGCTTAATCTAGTAAATATTCGATTAATAATTTCTTCGGTTTGGGTTAAGCAATTCGTAACATCCACATAAGATATTTAATATTTATGGATCTAATTTGAAAATTTTGAATAACCATAATATTCACATCCACTAACTTTTTGTCTTTGAGATAATTTTAGTTTTATGCAACTTAAAACCAAACCAACAAAAAAAAATGGTAAATCTGATTCACTAAAGTTAAGATTCTGTTTTAAAGGAGAGAACAAAAGAAGGAATTATGTACATTCAGAAAACTCCATAACAAGATGCTAACCAATTATCAACATTATTACAAAAGAAACAACTCAATTTTAACCGATAATTAGTAACAAAAATCAAGTTTTTTTATATAGATTTCTTCTAACTGTTTCTCCAGACATGTTAATCCTATATAAGCAGACGAAGTGGGCCAACACTTTTCATCAAATCTTACCAAAACAAAAACAATATAAATAACAAGCTTTTGTTCTTTTCATTTACCCTAAACAAAAATCAGAAGATGGCCTCTATTGCTTATGCGTTTAAGGTTTTGTGTTTGTCTCTCCTATTCATCGTTGTTGCAAGTCGTCCGACTGTTAAACCAAAAGTTTTTAACGTCTATCGTCATGGAGCTAAACCCGACGGAAAAACTGATAACGCCAATGTATGTATATGACAATTTTCGTTTTTTTAATTTTCAACTTTCAGTTTTATTGATTATAGTTTAGTTTCCATAAACTTTAAAACTAAGCTCAATTCAATAGAAAAATCGCATAAAGAAGCTATAACATTTGCTAACCACACATTTTGATAGGAAATATATCACATACCAATATATGTATTGATATTGAAAGAGCCAGTTATATTTAGTTTTATTGTTCTTCAACACTGTTTTTTCAATTTGAATTTCACTTTGGTGAGAATTTTAGAATATATATTATGAGTTCTGTACTAAAAGTTATAATAAGTCAAATAATATATATATATATATATACATTTAACACTTCATTTATTATTATTTGGCTTTATTATGAAAGTCAATAAACTTGACATAATTCTAAACTAATGACTAGTATATAAAATTTTATCTTATAATTAACCTCTCTTTCATTTAACGGATATGATAATAGGAATTCACAGATTTGTGGAAAAGAGCATGCGCAAGGAAAAGTGGAAGTAGTAAAATCTACGTACCGAAAGGAACATTCTACCTTGGTGGTGTAGAGTTCGTGGGTCCATGCCAAAATCCAATAGAATTCGTGATCGATGGAACTTTATTGGCTCCTGCAAACCCGAACGACATTAAGCAAGACACATGGATCAACTTTAGGTACATCAACAATCTCACTATCTCCGGTTCCGGGACACTTGATGGCCAAGGGAAACAGTCTTGGCCACTCAATGACTGCCACAAAAACCCTAATTGTCCTAAACTAGCCATGGTACCATTTCTTAAACTTATGTATATATTGCTTCATTTTGAAAAATATGATTGATTTTTACATTTTAAATTGTATCACAAATTAACGTGTGATATAACGCCTACACAATGAAAAAGCCTAAATTAACGTGTGATATGATTGAAAAAGTGTTATTCAATCAGTTTTTACATAATAAATTCCTATAGTATACATAATTTTATTAATGTATCTAATTTTGTTTTTAATAAACTTGAAAATTTTCATAGACTATGGGATTTGCATTCGTGAACAACTCAAGAATCAAAGACATAACATCACTCAACAGCAAAATGGGACACTTCAACTTCTTCTCCGTCCATCACTTCAACATTACTGGCGTCACCATAACAGCTCCTGGCGATAGCCTCAACACCGACGGTATCAATATGGGTTCTTGTAGCAACATTCATATCTCCAACACACACATTGGTACCGGTGATGACTGTATCGCCATTCTCTCTGGAACCACTGATCTTGATATCTCTAACGTCAAGTGTGGTCCCGGACATGGGATCAGTGTTGGAAGCTTAGGGAAGAACAAAGGCGAGAAAGACGTGAAAAACTTAACGATACGAGACACAGTTTTCAACGGCACAAGCGATGGTATTCGAATCAAGACTTGGGAATCTTCTGCTTCAAAGAGCGTCGTTTCAAACTTCGTGTACGAGAATATTCAGATGATTGACGTTGAGAGACCGATCAACATCGATCAGAAGTATTGTCCTTACCCACCTTGTAAACATGAGCAAAAGGTTAACTTTCTATGCAAGAAACAAGCTTCATTTGTTTCTTTCATCACAAGAAAAACCAAATAAAAGACAACTTGTATTGTTTTCTTTTTTCCAGGGAGAATCTCACGTTCAAATTCAAGACCTTAAGTTAAAGAACATATATGGAACGTCGAAGAATAAAGTGGCAGTGAATCTGCAATGTAGCAAGAGCTTTCCGTGCAAGAATGTTGAGCTAATTGACATTGATCTTAAGAATAATGGAGTTGATAATGGTCCTGCTACTGCTGTGTGCGAGAATGTTGATGGTTCTACAAGTGGTAAAATGGTTTCTCATAATTGTCTAAATTAACTCGACGTTTTAATGACGATGCGTTGTATATGATATTTTTATTTATAAATAATTTGCCTATTTGGTATGAATAATTATGTTTTTTCTTATAACCGAAATTTAAAACCGACTCATAGACATTGTATATGTTCTTTATATCCAAAATTGAACGTAGAAACATTAAACCTTGATTGACTATTGGACCAAAGGGATTCCAACTCTTTTGATTTCTTAAATATATAGAAAATACATAAACTCTCTCTTAATATGTAAGTTAAGACTTTTTAGAAGCTCAAAAAATCCGGTTTAGCTTATCAAACTAGATTGAACCATAATCCATCAATTTGTCTGGTTCGGTTTAGACCGGCCCGTTTGAGAGTCGAGTCTAAGAGCCCATCGTGGAGTCGTGGATAATATCAAGGCCACAAATATACAAAAAACATTATGTGGCTTATTTCATAAGAAATACAAAGTTTAGGGGTAGTAACGAAATCTCGGTTGAATCAACGTCGGATGTGAAATCCAGAACCAGCGACCCAATTGCAGCCGTGCCGAGCACTCATCTCTTCTTCTCCATTAAGATCGGCGGACATGGTTATGAGATCGTAGGAGAGTGAATACTGAAAGTTTGAAATCGAAGAGGAAAGAGAAATGTCGGGGAGACTTTGGATTGCGAGATTTCTTATCATCACTCTCGTCCTTATTCGCTTCCGAGTTTACTCTCAATGTGAATACAGTTTCAGTCGACGCAACAAGGTCTTTAATTTCAACTTAGCATCTTCGATTCCGAAGTTTCCTCACGGTGCCCTCAGCGAAGATGGGTACTTTCTCAGATTCCCTTTTTTCTAAGTTTACTTTTCTTTTTTCGTGTTTGTGTTTAGAAATGTTCGTTTTGCTTAGCCTATGTTTATTTCATAATTTGGATAATCAGGTTCTATAGAGTGGAAGCGAACAGCACATTGCTATGGTTTCAGGTTGTCTTCTACATCAGGTTCTGTATTTTTATCTGTTACACTGATCATGATTTTGTAATCCAGTATCTTTGTTTTTTTTCAGTGCTTGCTTAATTCATCTTGATGTATGTAATTGTGATAACTGGTCACTAGGTAAATGAATAGATAGGTTAATGGAACTGTAGAAAAACTGATCTTGTTTAGAAAATATACTAATCTTTTGACAGATTTTGTTTAGGAAAGTCTTCAGAGTTTAGGTGGTTCCCATTTGAAGATTTACGACTGCTTAGGTAGTTATAGTGCCCTTTGTGTAGACCAGTGTGACTTATGATTGTTATTTTATTTTTTTGTAAACCATCTTGTGGAGCAGCTTTGTGACGTGTTGATTTTCAATCATGATCCCCCTCGATGTGTTGGTTGTGAAGTAAGATTTTTGGCCATTTCCATTGTCTTGATCTTATCCTTCAACAAGGAAAGAAAGTTTCTATTTTAAATTTGAAAATCTTAATTAGTCTCTGTGACTTTCCTTTTCCTTCACTTAGGATTGCGGAGGTCCATCACACTGTGGAACATCATGTAGTGCACTTGTGTCAGAAAATGTAAGAGGTACAAAAATCTCACTCATGACAGCATGTTATCTTCATGTATTATACGAGGCTTACTAGAAAATTGATGAGGTGTAGTGGATATTGCAAGATGCTTTTGTTTTTTTGCTCTACTCAAAGGGTAGCCATTGTTTCCTCCAGAAATTTTATTATGTGATTTGAACTGATAAAAAGTTAAACTCTCTTAAAAACCTATTATTTGCAGGGTATGATGTATGCACTTCTCTAGGGAATCCCTCAAGCACTAAAGTTACTATTGTTGGTAAGGCATACAATTCTTTTATGTGAAAATACAGTATAATTTTCTAGTCGCTTGTAATGATAGACTCTTGGCACTATATACGTTCTAAGTTGGGACAAAGCTAAATTGTTAATACTGTTTTCTCCCAACTCTTTATGCAATAGTAACGTGGCAATTCTGTCTGAGAGATTTTTGTTTTTAATATGGTAGATAAAGAGGATCCTGGCAAAGGCGTCATTGTTAAGATGTCTGGTGGAAATAAGAACCAAAATTGCTCACTTTCAGTTTCTGTTATCTGCCAGAAAAATAAAGTTGATGTAAGCATTTGTATATCAGACATTCTTCTTGAGTTTATAAATTGACCATTTTTTTTTTGTCTGCAAATTGACCATTTTTTATACCTCATTCACCATTTTTTTCTCAGGGACCACTCATTCTGGAGAAATCTGGTACCTGTCATTATGTGAGTGTCCAGTAACTCCTCTGTTTCTTCTTTTTCCTATAGCTTTCAAGTTTCAAATTACCTTGTCATTTGTCTCCTTAGAACATGTATTGAGTTTTTATTAGCATCTCAGTATCTTTATTTCTTACAAGTATGGACTCTGGCTAGTTATGGAAATGCTGATTTTTGAGGTATTGTTCTAGCCATTCGAAGGACATATGTCATAAGCTAGAGAACATTCAAAGCTTAGTCTGCATTATAAGAGAGTGAATTGTAGAATTTGTGTGAGTGTTCTCGTATTTTCTGAGGCAGCACAGCATGGGTTAAACCTTGATTTCTGTTTAGCGACTGATTGACTTAACTTTTTCACACTTAAGATTTTTTTGATTATGAAACTGAAGATATATGTCCTGTTTTTCTAATCCATTCGACTTACATTGGAGATCTTGTTTCACTGACAGACTACTGAGCTGCGACATCCTTCCGGTTGTGCAGCAGCTATATCCGGACATGGTAGTGGATGGGGCTGGTTTAGTACCTTACTAATCATGTGAGCACATTATTCTGTTTTTCTGCAAGGCTATTGGAATATTATCAGATGTCATGGGGATTGAATAAGAAATGTTCTGATCTTTTTCAGTATATTGTGCCTATTTGGAGCTTATCTGCTGGGTGGTGCATTATATCGATATTTCTCCCTTGGAATCCGCGGCAGAGATGTATATTTAGCTAACTTTCTTCATACATGCAAAGTTTCCTCATGTACTGATTCTATCACAACTGAAATGTACACTCCCTGTTTTGTAGGTTATCCCAAATTTGGATTTCTGGGCCACTGTACCTCACAGAACACATGTATTGTTCTGTGTTTCTATATTCTCTTCTGGTGGATTTTTGTCTAAGAATTAAATTCAATTGGTTTACTGTTTTTCTTTATCTTGCAGAGCTGTTTTGGTTCACTTCTACAGAGATTCGGAGGGTCTAGTCGTGGTCAACGAACCTCGTATTCTCAGGTCAACTTCTGAGCAGTCAATATCATCCTTTCTGATCCATGATCTGGATACAATTCCTCGACCTTGCTTTGAATTGTTCAACCAATTGCAAACACCGCTAGATTGTTATACCCTTAGTACTCTTTTGGCCATTATATGACTGCAAGTTAGAAGGTGCCTCTCCTTTTCATCTTGTTATGTCATATATACCTTTGGTATCAAAAGAATCTTGTTCATTGGATAGAAACAATGTTAAGCTATTGCGATCTGCGGCCGTTCCCATTTCCAGTGTTTGCTCTTTAGAAATGTTTATCTCGGTTTCTTGAGACTGTTTTTGAAGTAATGTTAACGGCTGTGTTGATGTTTTTGACAATTGTTCTTTCGAAAATATTCTTGCATACTATATAAAGCTTGTGCGTTGGATCTATTTCTTTCTGACATATCCTGATAGATGAGTGATCATTATTGAGGATAGAGATGTTACAATGGACCAATAAATCCATTGTTGGGCGAAGAGTGTGTTCAAAGAAGAACAACGAGAGCCAACTACTTGTGCTTGAAAGCCCAACAAATTCTCAACTAACTCAAACTACTTAAATCAGAAAAGAAATAAAGTTATAGACCGATCGTTAAGATTCTGTTGCATCTCATATTGTTCAGTCTAATAATATTGGTATTCTATGCAACTTACTACAGGTTTTTTATTAGTTTAATTAATGTTAATAAGTGTTAAGTGTTAACCATCATTTTTGTTTTATATTGTTTTCTAAGTAACAGCAAAATTCCATTGGACAAAAGTGAAGACAATGATATGTCATCTTTATAAATCGATCAAATGTACGAAAACACCTCAAGGACACTTAGCTTCTAAGCCAAATGAAGTTATATTCCTCACCTCCATCAATCATCGTTTCATATTTTTCAAAAGGAGCTACAAATAAAAAATCTTAAGAAAATTTTAACATTAAAACATATTAGAAGAGCATTTATAGTAGAAAAAACCAAAGAAGCTTTAATCAAACACAAACAGACAATTTACATTTTTGCTGAAAACATGAATGTATGAATTGCTATTTAGAGATAAATGAATTATATCTTACGACAAAAAATCATTAGTTAGGAGACAACCACTCTGTTCCGTCAACATTTACCTACTCATCACCCTTAAGTATTATTATTTATGCTAATTCACAAAATTTCATCACCTAATATAATCATAATCATATTATAAATTACCTAATCATTGTACACTACACATCTTTAGTATTTTTTGAAGCAATTCCAAAATAAGTTCTTTTGGCTTCCTCTTCCCACATATTATTTGCAGGTTGAGGAGAATGAGATCATCAAGAACCCATAGTGTTCATTTCTTAATGTTATCTTCTCTGTTCCTAATACTATTTGAATACTGAAAACACATTTGTAACACCCAATCTTCTGTCTCTCTTTCTCAAATCCTAAAACATGAAACCTTCATCACCAATTTCCGTAACTACTTCTTCACTTGCTAGGAAAACTCGTCTTTCTCCTTATCTCTTCACACTCTTAGCCTTCATCCTCTTCGTCTCTGTCCTCTACGGTGAAGATTTCATGTGTATCTTTGGTCAGCTCGAGCCCAATTTCGTCCTCCCGCCTTTTCGAACACCCGGTAACTTTTTTTTTTTCAAATTCACTAAACACTTGTTTGCATTTTGCGTTGAAATTAAGGATCTGAGATTGTGTTTCCTTTTGAACTTTTGGGATTGTTAAGAGAAGAACAAGAAAGAGGAGAAGATTGCGTTTGTTATAGGTAAAACAGAGGAAAGTTGTGATATATTTAGCGGGAAATGGGTGAGAGATGAAATCTCCCGACCACCGTACGAGGAATGGGAGTGTCCGTACATTCAACCTCAGCTTACGTGTCAAGAACACGGCCGTCCCGAAAAAGATTATCAGTTCTGGCGGTGGCAACCCAACCACTGCGATCTCCCCTCGTAATCTCTCTTGCTCTCCTCTGTTTCCTCTGTTTCATGTGTATACTCTGTTTTTACTTTGTTTTCTCTGTTTCATAGATTCAACGCAACGTTGATGCTAGAGACATTGAGAGGGAAGAGGATGATGTATGTAGGAGACTCATTAAACCGTGGAATGTATGTATCTATGATTTGTCTTCTTCATCGTCTTATCCCTGATGATCAGAAATCAATTAAAACCTTTGGTTCCCTCACTGTCTTCACTGCCAAGGTAAATCTATCTACTTAATAACTTAATTCTTCATTTTTTTAAGGCTCTATGTATTGCAATATGTCACCTTCTTTATAGCTTATTATCTCTATTTGCAGGAGTATAACGCGACGATAGAGTTCTATTGGGCACCATTTCTTCTAGAATCGAATTCAGACGATGCAATTGTCCATCGAATATCAGATAGGGTTGTGAGAAAAGGTTCAATTAACAAACATGGTCGTCATTGGAAAGGCGTTGATATAATCATCTTCAACACTTATCTATGGTGGATGACTGGATTGAAGATGAACATCTTGTAACCAATTTATTAAACTTAAAATCACAAAAATTCCTTTACATAACTATACACATCAATCACATTAGAATGGACTCTGATATTGTTTCGTGGGGATATGTATATATATAGGCAAGGATCGTTTGACGATAAAGAGAAGGCTATCGTGGAGGTTTCGACTGAAGATGCATACCGGATGGGCATGAAGAGTATGTTGAGATGGGTGAAGAACAATATGGATCGTAAGAAAACTAGGGTTTTCTTCGCAAGCATGTCTCCCACTCATGCCAAGTTAGTCCCTTTGATCGTTTTAATCGAGAAATCTAGCTCATATTATAAATACATTAGATTGATAATACAGTCTAGTTTCAATCATGGACACTATTAACTGCATAAAGTTTACTTGCTATATAAGCAAATTGATTGTTTCTTTCTTAGCAAGAAACCTTACTGGTTAGGGCTTTGTTTTGTTCAGGAGCATAGATTGGGGAGGTGAGCCAGGTCAGAATTGCTATAATCAGACAACACTTATAGAAGATCCGAACTACTGGGGATCAGATTGTCGGAAAAGCATAATGAAAGTGATTGGAGAAGTCTTTGGGAGATCGAAAACACCAATAACGTTACTGAACATAACCCAAATGTCGAATTATCGGAAAGATGCGCACACGTCGATATACAAGAAGCAGTGGAGCCCACTTACGGCGGAGCAGCTGGAGAAACCGACGAGCTATGCGGATTGTGTACATTGGTGCTTGCCTGGTCTTCAAGATACTTGGAACGAGCTTCTCTTTGCTAAACTTTTCTACCCTTAGACAAATAGATAATGGTTTCTCCGTTGAAAACGACAACGGTTTATTTTTGAGTTGGGAAAGAGGCCTTGCGAGAATTTGTAAAATGTAGCATTGTATTGATATTGTCTCGGGTTTTATCAAATCGAAAATGAAGTGGCCTCTAATTGTATGTAACACAAAAAGAAAAATTTGGTCTCTAGAATAATCTTGGGAAAGTTATAAAATTAATCAATCCTCATTAATTATAAATACGATCAGATAACCATCACGAACTGCTTAAATTCAAGTTACTTAAGTAACATACTGATTGTTTCTTTCGTAGCAAGAAACCTACTGGTTAGGGATACGATTGAAGAGAAGGAAGACTTTGAAAAATTCAACATATATATATTTTGACAAAGACTGTTCCAAGTGATAAACTCAAGGATGCATTAAGTTTTACTGACTCTTCGTGAAATTTCATTAGCAAAGGCTGCAGGACTGGCATGGAGAAGTGATTATGAACCAGACTTCAAAAGACAAAAGACTTTGTTGAAGATAAAAAGTGAAAGTAAAAAAAATTGATGCAAAATAGGTTTATAAATCACATTGCATTGGAAGCTAAAATCAGATTATTATTTAGGAACCAGACTCCTGAATCGTATTGCACTGTAAGCTAGAATCATTGATAAAAAAAATGTTCACCCCCAATCAACTTTAGGGGCAGGGGTGTTACGTTCGTCGTGTTGTTTTTGAATTTGGTTTGCCTTTTTCAGACACACTCATGGATATTGGTTAGATCAGTAATGACTAAAGATATAATAGTCACATTTTATTTCAAAGTTTGTTTCTTTAAAATAAAAAAAATGGGTTAAAGTGTTTAGATAGTCCAGCTAGGACTATATGAGGATATAAACTATTTCCGTTTGCTTTTTTAAAAAAACTATGTATATCTGACACAGATATGTACGTTATCACAATCTTTTATGCATGTATATATATATATATATATTTTAATATAAAGAAATTAGTTAAAAATACTACTCTATATGCAACATGCCACATTGGAATATACAAACCCCAAAAAGTGTATCTTCTCTCTGGATTGGTCAGATTTCATATTCACACGGTAATGCATATGTTATTATCTTTAAGTGAAATAGTAATATGAAAAATCTTATGGGTTTATGAAAAAAGAAAAAGGGATATAAAAAATATAAGTAAAATAATGATGCATAATAGTGAAGACACAAAAAAAAAAATGGTGGGTGGATTTAAATGTCATTTTACTAACGACCAAAAGAGGGAAAACATTAATAGCCTCCTTGCCAACTTGCATCTCAACTTGCAATTCCTTCCTTCCACGACAATGTTTACATACATTTCGTACTCATTATGATAATAAATTAATAATCATGTATGATCAATTTGTTTGTTTTTTTTTACATTTATTTATTTTATGGAATATATTTAAAAGATGTCAAAGAATAGTAGCTACTTTTATTTTTCCCTTGCAACTTGCATGCTTTGTTTTTTTCTATAACAAGTTGGATTTTATTACACCCCCAACTTGCATTTTACGTACGATCGTATACATGAATTTATATATATGTATTCAATTTTGAATTTGGTTTCACAAGTCTCGAAATCTTACTAGTTAATTATAAAGTAACTAACTCATTTTGCTTTTGGAAAATTTGAAAGTTTTTCCATCTTGTTCATCGGATTCTTTCTACTATTAAACAAAAAATATAATATTATGAAAATTTTGATTTTAATATTTTTTACATTTTTATTCATGAGATAATATATATATATATATATACGACAATGAAATCAGAGAGGGTAATAATTTTGACATTTGAATTATTGTTACGGTTCACGCATCCCAAAAATAAAAAGAAACCGAGGAATTTTATCATTTTGGTGAATAAAAGTTTGATTTATTTTTTGGTGAGTAAAAGCAAAATCATTTATGTATTAATGTAAAGTTGGTGACGAAGTGACAAATAATTTGAAAATTTTAAGTTTCCAAAATAGGAAAATAAATATATAATGCTGTAGTCTCCTTTTCTTCCTGCCAAATTTCAGTATATTACTTGTCACCAGATTTATTTTGGCCTAGCTTTATGGAGTATATACCATAATTAAATTTTTGTTAAAATTATGTCAGACAATTAAAACTCAATATAAATTACACATTGGTTCAATTTTATCCTTAATTGAGGATTATATAACTGATGAACATTTTAATTAAAAAGACCAAGTATATCGATTGTTTGTACATTTATAAATAATGCAAATTATGTATAGTTACTAGTTTTACTTATTCTTCTCTTAAGATAAAGGAAAAACTGATGATCATTTGAATCAGCATATGCATGGGTTTTCTGATTGCCCACAATATAATTGTTCAGATCTCTTCATATATATACTTGTAATCCATTACTTTATGTACCTTAGAATGAAATATATCAATCTCAAACTAGAGATCATAATCTCGGATATATCGAAACAATACTAATTAGTCGAATCATTACATTGTTTCATGATTAAGCAAAGATACATATGTAAAAGTAACCGGGCAAGAAGAATATTATGAAAAAAAAAACTAAACCATCAATGTTTGTTTATTTAAAAGCTACAAGAGACTGTACAAACGAGGTCAAGAAGAGATGGTTTTAAGGGTAAAACTAAAGTATCGTCGAGACGAACGTTTAACAAACCCTAAAACCCTAACTTCGAAAAACCAAAACCAAACTTTGTTTTTGTTGTAGTTTCGAAAAATCCCCGAAGATAGTTAAATACTTGAATCCGAACCCAAACCCACCTCGAGAATCCCAAAAAAAAAAAGAATATATATTTTGAAAAAGAACATAGAAAATAAAATAAAAAGTTGTAAAAATGTAATTACGAGAATTTAGGCGGGTTCTCGGCGAGTTTAGCTAACGATTGCAAGTTGCAACGTACAATGGTATCTGCGAAGCTACAAGTCTCGTCCTTATCGTTACCTGCCGGTACGTCAACGACGTATGACTCGACGACACGTGTCCTCTTTCCCTCCGACGATGACGACGACTCGTGCAGCGTCGTCACCGACCTGTAGTTTTTCAGTCTGTGGTCCCCACCCACGACGCTGAAACTGATGACGTGGCGATCCTCGTCCATGATCTCAAGTCTCTCTAAGCTGAACGCGGCAGGGAGACCCGAGACGACTCGGACCTCTCTCACGGACCCAACCTCACGACCGTCTCCTATAGCCACGTGGCAGCTCTTCACGAAGTGTTTGTACGCTTGAGGATGTTCGAAGCGGCTGAGGATCGACCAGACGGCGGAAGCCGGAGCCTCAACGTCCTGCACCATGACGGAGAAGCACTGAGAAGGACCCACCACGTGCGTGTGAGCAAGCTCCACGTGCTCAGGGAAATCAGCCATCCCGCGCGTGAGGTTCACTTTCTGAAGGTGTTTGTGGTGGTGATAGGTGCTCACGGTGGCGTTGGCTGCCTCTGCGGCGGTGGAGGGTCTTTGAAACTGTAGCGAAGTTGGCATTTTTAGATCGCCCTCTTTTGAAAAAAGCAATCTCTATCTCTCTTTTAATATATCTTTGAGAAAAGAAGAAATGGTTTGCTTGGTGAGGTCCTACTAGTGAGATATTTAGACATATAGATAGATATATATATATATAAATAAAGACAGAATGTTTATATAAAATAAATGCAAGTATGTGGATTAGGGAGAGAGAGGTTAGCTTGTGTGGGTTCGTCCCTTGTCCACTTGGAATTTGTTTGGAGTTTGTATTTTCACAGAAGATACGTCTCTCTCTCTCTTTATATCAAGGACCGGCCCGGTTTCCCAAGAACATCTACGGATTGGTTCTCGATACAATAACCGGTTTTTTTTTTTTACATGGTTATTTACTATTTTTGTTTGAAGGGAGTTTATCCTCTATGGGGTTTTGTAGAAAATTTAAATCTTCGACCATGTTTCTAGATTGTATATCAATAGAGCTAACTATACAACGTTATTAAACATTTGGTTGAATTTCAATTTGAAACTAGAGAACGAATCACTATGGGTCGAGTTGGTCATTGGTCATTGGTCATTGGTCAAACGATATATATTTGGTTAAGAGATGTGTCTTTTGTGATTGCCGATAGATTGGTAGGATTATTGGATGCATTCTGAATTTTGTTGGAACCTTCTGACAACTGTACCGGTAAAAATTCGAAAATAACTATACAACTTTGAATATTCCAAGTTGGTGAATAGATTATTATGTCATGGGTCCATCATCATTATCTTTTCTTCATCTTGTAATCAACTTGAGCGTTTTGACAGTACTAAAAAAGCATTGGTCAAATTCCTTTTCAACAAAGAATAGAACAGAATATTAGAAGAGTTAGAAGAAAATCAACTAAGCATACTTGCTCAAAGTAACCAACATAAAGTCACGGAAATTTTCGAATTGGACAATATTTCTTGGGTGTGTTTTCTTCCACAAACGTATATTCAAATCAAATGTATGAATGAATATATTGGAGTACTCTTGAATTTTAGTGGTGGGCATAATAACAAAATGCAATTGGGAAAAGTAATAAAAGGTTATCTAATGCATTAGTTTTTCCAACAACTATACAACTATACATATTCCCAAGTAGTCCAAGTTGTTAGATTAATACGAATAAGCGACCAATTTGCATTACTAATTATATCTAGCATTTTATAGAATACGAAAAAGGGGTTACAATTTGCACAAACTTCGATGTAAAGATTGCTCATCCTCATCTTATAAACTATGGGTTAGGTGACATAATCACTCACCAATATTTTGCACACATATTACTGAGCACATTTGCTCCCCCAAAAATAAAAAAAAATAAAAAAATAAAAAAAAAAGAAGAAGAAGAGGAAAATTTTCACAGATCACAAGTTAATGTGGAAATGTAAACTTTTGGAAGATTTTGATTCAAATTAGAAGACCATTCTGTATTTACATGCTGGTTATGGAAATAACGATAAAAAGATGTGGTAATTAAAAAGTTAGTCGGACAAAACAGAAGAGCATATGTAGAAAATTTTGTACCGCCATCATTTCGTGGTAATAAGAACACAGTAAAATCATTTCCCTATCAAAATATTTTAATTGTAGATACATTAAGTAAAAGCCGGTTGTTACTTTGTTTGTCGAGAAGAAAAATCTCCAAACTATATAAAATATTATCCCAACTAAAATTAAAAATTCTCCAACTACAATTTATAAAGAAAATGCACTTAACAAAATCAAAGCTAGTATTGAATATCGAAGAAAAACTTAACTTCGCATTTAGACATTGAGTGACTCAGATTACAACTTGATAATGCAATATATTAAGAAGAAGAAAATGTAGATCATAATTTATGAAAAGGAGAAAATGTCCAAAAGAGTTGCTTCTCATCCTTTGCAGAAAAGGACACATTGTCAAAGGGAAAATTGTGGAGGTGCAATACCCAAATCCCATTACCAACCAATTCTTTGGATAATTAATTTAACAGTTTGCCAACTTGTTTTCTTCATTTTTCAAAAGTCTTAAAGATCTTCAAGATTCGAGCAAGAAAAAAAAAACGATTTTGTAGGCCAAAAATGGAATAGATAACCCCTTTTAAATAATATACAAGTATGTCCCATTTACATTTTCAAATACTCAAATTTGCTTTTTGTAGAAAATACAGATAGATAATAGTAATATATTGCACTTTTTTTCTCACCCCTTTGCTTAAGTAATATAATCTAAGACAACCTGAGGAAAGTCTGCAGACCAAAATCTCCACTCTCTATATTTCCAATTTTATAAGATAACAATTAAATTAAACTAAGCAATCGATCGGAGAGATCTAGTATTCTCAATTATCAGAACTTGCAAAGTCAATAAAAATCACTACGCAATACCACATTATTCCATCCCCACACACTAAATTAGATGTGAGACTATGCTAACACAAGGAACCCATTCAACGGACCAATTATATCTAAAAGATCATAGATCAAAACTTTCTAGCTTACTTATATATACGTATCCAAAGTTTTAAACTTTATAAATCCAAAGTCTGCAACTTTATGTATTCACAAGAAAAGAAACAAGGAATCATATTCGAACTTGTCCTACATTACCTAACCACATTTACTATGCATCAAAACCATTTAACAAAATCAAGTATCAGCAGCTTCTAGCTAGTAACCGCAAGACCTCCTTGGAAGCAGAATCACAAACTTAGGCCACTCATGAATGTTAAGATCTTATATAGAGCCATGAACATCTGTTTCTCCTCCTGCAAAATCCAAGTCCTGTATGTCATGATCCTGGAACCTGCGACGGTCTAAATCGATATTCTCCATCTCACTTGGCTGCACGAAAGGATATCCATAATCAACTCCAGGATGAGCAATCTCCATTGGGTTAAGGCTCCCGAACAAGTTAGCATCTGGAAACTGCATTTGGTAACTGAAGTTTGGCTTTCTATCAACTTGACCCTGCATTGTCTCTTGACCAGACGGATTGTTCTCGTCTAATATATTCAGCAGCTCATTAATATCAAAAGTTTCGTCCGTACCAAAATCCATTGGTTCTTGTTCATTGCCATTTCCCATTACCCAATCATCTAAAATCTCCTTTTGCGGGTCTAGTCTAACTCCAAATGCATCAGCTGGATTAAATTCCCTCACTTCCTCTTCTACTTCCACCTCCTCTTTAATACACTGAGAACTGTTTAAGGGAACACATTCATCGCTACTATCCTCAAGTTTCACCTGACCAAAACCAGATCTCACATTTATATTCTCACGCGCACAAACTTCAGATTCATCCGAAAATGAAGTAACCGAGCCAGACGCGGTGGCAGCAGTCGAAGAAGAGCCATTTATGATGTCAGGAAGATTGAGTCGAGCAGACTGACCATACATAGCTTTGGCAGCCTCGTCATAAGCCAATGCAGCTTCATATGCAGTACCGAAAGTACCGAGCCATAACCTATTACCTCGACCAGGCTCACGGATCTCAGAGACCCATTTCCCCCAAGTCCTCTGTCTAACTCCTCTGAAGTCACAATTCCCATTATCAGGTCCACCTTTACCTTTCATACAACCCTTCTTAGAGCCTTTCGCAGGAGCCTTTCGGGCGGGCTTGGGATCACCACCATCGTTGCAATGAGCTGCCTGGTTCTGCTCATTGTACTCTCTCCACTTCCTTAGAGTCTCAGCTACATTGCCAGTGCCATCTCGTGACTTCCTTTTCCTGGAAGAATCAAAGGGCATAGAAGCAAGATTAGCTACTTGCTCAATAACTCCCATTTCTGTTTCTTTTTTTTTTTTCTCTCTTCACAAATTTAAAGCAACAACGCTCCACTATAACCTTCCAAGAAACAATTTTTTAACCTCCTGAACGTAATCACACCAAAGTAGGTACAAGGAGAAGTTTCACAATCTGCAGCATCACAGCGAGCAAAACAAAAAAAATTGCCATCACGAACAAAATTAGAAAAGACAGATCCGTAGATCAGAAACATAGAAACCCAACCAAGTAAAAAATCTAACCTATAAACTTAACTTGTATTTCAGACAAGAAACCACATTTTTCCGAATGTTCTTAACCACGAGGCAACCAATCGCACAGCAATCAATCCATCGAGACAAATTATGCCCAAAATTAATGATTTAGTCTGAAATCTGTGTTTACGAAAAACCTCAAAAACCCTAAATTGAACCCTTGAGCTTCCACTTACTACACAAACAAAGAAAACAACCACAATCCTTTACCCTAACACTCAAAAATCACATATATATGAGATTAAACAGAAACAAAAACCGATTTAGAGAATTCATACACGAAAAAATAAGGAAAAATCGTAAATTTTTTGAAACAAACCTGTCAACAATCTTCGACGGCATGTAAGAAATCACTCGAACGGAAGTAACAGAAGAAGAAGAAGATTTCCCGC
>CM051376.1:3851605-3876605 GCA_028015245.1 Cardamine occulta | reverse complement strand
GTCGAAAGCAAGAAGACAAGGGATTGAATGTAATCGTAGTAGAAGCAAAGATGATAAGATGATAGCTTTTTCGTTGTAAGCATTCAGCAGAATAGTAAAACAAAAAAAAGTTCGAGACTGTAGGAGGAGAAAGCATATATAAATATTTAGGTGTGGGGGGATATTTCAGATATTTTGTGATGACGTGTCGCTCGAACTTTCTTGATTCTGATTTCGGCTTGATCCAGTCCTTTCCTTTTGCTTTGGGCCTAAGTTACTTCTTCTTATATTTCTAGACTGTTTTACCCTCAAATATTATGTGTAATTCCTCTTATGCCCTCTTTGGATAAGGATAGCTGTTTTTTTTTCTAAGACAAGGTTGACTAGTAAAAAAAAAAACAAGTAACTGTTCAATGTTCACAGGAAGCTATGGGCTTTGGCCCACAGTTTTATTATTATCTTCCGGACTATTTGCTTAATTAGGTGTATTATTAACCAATTTGGTTAGTATTAAAATAAATAAAAAGAAACTCAAACATTATGATTTCAAACTTAAATATTGATATTCAGAAAATTTATTACAAGCTTTAACACATGAGATATGAGTCGTGGTGTTGTGAATGAGTGAAATTTGTAATTTTACTATCAAGTACCATTCATTTTTAAAATTTTCTAGTCGAGGATCCATCAATCATGGTATGTGAATATAGTGAAATCAAGTAAGCATGTTGGTTTTGAAAAAGTAATGGCCGAACTTAAACAATACCTTGATGGAAATGCTACGAATTAGAAATCTCAAAAATAAATTAATCATAACAAAACTTGTACCCTTGCAATTTGAACTACAACATCGATTTGAGGATAATTTCAAGTAATGTGATAGGTGAATACAACAAAAAAAGAAAATGAAAATTGTCAAAATAGGGTTTGGGGCCAATTTAGTGGCAATAGAGTTTGATAATTGAGTCAGCGCCTGCAGTGAATAGCCATGGTTGTCTCGGATGAAACTTGCAGTCCAAGACTCCTGTAGTCAAAATATCAAAACACATAAATATAAATAATCATCACATTAAATATTAAATATACACAATGATGCATAATAATTTTATGCTTAGGAATCATAAACTGACCTCCATTTGAATGGCCTCTTAGAATCTCCAACGGCACAATCAGAGGATTCTGGTTCAGATCATTATACACCATCCCATGGAAGACATAAGCTGTTGAGTCCTCTGAGCACGAAGCAAATAAGGGATACGATCGGTGAAAAGCCACATTTGTTATGTCTTTTGGATGATTCTTCAAAGTCTTGTACGGTTTCGAAGACAGATCCGTGTCAAACCAACACAACTTCCCTTCTTTGCTTCCTACTATCAGATGATCACCACTAGGATGAATCGCCATGGATGAGATTTCTCTCAATCCAGTCTCGAGCTTTTTAATGGGCTCGTCTGTCTCTAAAAGATTGAAAACACGCACATCCTTTCTTGTTGCGATGAAGAAGTACGAACGGCTGGGATGAAAAAGTGTACAGACTGGAAGTCCGCGGATCTTAAATTTGAGCCTGCTTGTAAGCTTTTTTGAGAGTTGGTGCGTTACCACTCCTCGCGTTTCACCAGATGCCATGACTGTTGAGATATAGTCTCCTTTACGATTCCAGTGAATATATGATACGTTCTGAAAGATATAATATAAACCAACAAGAGTGAACAAACCAGTTGAAGATTTTTCAAAACGATAACTGTTAAAGAAGATATTTAGCAAAAGTGTACCTTAAAATGTCTTATCTTGATCCCTCCATATAACTCATCTGGAAGCCAACTTACAATCGCTGCAACTGTGAATATCGTGCAAAATATACCAAACAAAACACGATTTAATCATTCGGATTTTCATCTTAATTGCTTACAAGGTGATGGTGGCTATTTCCAAGACACTTACCAGACGCATCTGGTTCTGGAAGGTTTCCTAAGTGAAGCCTCTCTTTAATAATTTCCTGTTCCTCATCACTCCCAAATTCAGTGTTTAGAATAACCAAATCTCGTCCCCTGCAGATAAGAGATGTGAAGGTTTCAGAATTGACAGTTATAAAATAAATCCGAAAGCATACTCCCAACATCCTAACTCACATGGCGGCTGCTATAATTGGAAGACTGGAAAGAGGATTCCAAGACACACACTTAATGGCTTCATCAAACTGCCAGACCTTAAGACATCTACCAGTTTCGACTTCCCATATGCGAACAGATCCATCAGTTGAACCTTTTAAGAAAAAAGAAGGAGAAAAAAAGATTGGCATCTTGAAAACAAAAGAGTTCAATAAAATGGAATAAAAACACTAAATGAAATACCTGAGGCTATCCACTGGCCAGAACTATCAGTGGATATGGAAGTAACAGGCCCTGTATGGCCTTTATATTCAAGGTAACAGGAGTTAGGATAAGGTCTAAGATCCTTCCTACTAGGTAGCTTAGGCTTCAAAGATTCGGGATCGATGTTTATCTGGAGAAAGAAAAAACACTGAGCTTAAATACAGAGAAAAAAAGGAAACCAGAAAAATGAGATGATCAAATAATTCCTCACTCTCTTCTTTCGAACTCTCGGACATAGGTATAGATCCAAACAACGCTCAAAAGACTCCCTCAGTGCATTCTCATATGCCGGGATGCTTCTCAGAGATGTAAATCTATGCGCAAATATATTTACCATAAGGCGTAAACTGACAAATTCCAGAAAAAACATCAAGAGTATAATAAATGAAACTACTACATACCTTTTAGGAATGAATTTTGGACGATCTTCCTCATACATCAATTCATAAGAGGCTTTCTCCTCTTCTGTTGGAATATATTCCAAAGAAGGATTGTATGATTCCTCGTGTCCTGGAAAACCAAATTGTACAAATTTAGAAACTTTGAAAAATGGAAGTCCAAGGGAGAAAGCAGAGAAACAGACGATCAGCAAAAGAGTTTGCACCTGGCAGTTTTAGTTTTGGTGGAGGAATATAAGTTAAATGCTTGTTCTTTTGATCTGAAGCTGAATCATCACCCCACAAAAGGTATACATTGGGCTCTTCTTCAGGCTTATCAAATTTGATCAACCCCTTTCGGATTGCTCTAACATACTTGACAACCTTTTTGGCCTCCCATTTTGAAGGGATGAATCTGCGTTTGGGTTCTGGTGCACTTGAGAGTGGATGTATTGCATCGTCCCATTTGAACCAATCAACATAAGGCTGGTCACAAGAAAATCAATCAAAAGGTCACATTTTGAAGTGATTGGTATAATAATATTAGTAGAAAACGGCTACACAAAAGCGACATGCATACCGCATATGGATCAAAGTCAGCATGTGGAGCTTCCCCTTTGAGCATTCTACGAATGAGTTTGCTCTCTTCTTTAGTCAGCTCCACTTCCTCGTCATTATAATCATCATAAATTTTACGCCTAGAGCCCCAAAAATTTCATCAGCAAAATGCTACTACCTAACTATATACCAAAAAACAGAAAAGTCTCCAAACTGACCAATTCTTTGAGTCATCCATAGTTGCAAGAAAAGAGTCAAGCTTATCTTGTTTTTCCTTTTTAGTAATCTTCTTCCCAGTGATGTCATAACCAATATGTTTCTCATCTTTATACCACTCCAAGGGAACATCCCCAACTGTATTTCTAGGAGCAACCTACAAATTAAAGATATAAATATATATGATTTCGTCCGGAAATGGAGAAAGATAATACCAAGACTTAAAACGAATAGAGAAAGCATCAACCTCATCTTCTGAAGAATCGCTCTCTTCAACCGCTTCACCTTGCTCAGAACCTTCATCACTCCCATCTTCCTCACCGTTATCACTATCTACTTGCTCACTTTCATCACCATCCTCATTAATTTCTGAGCCCTCATGATCTACACCACCAGATCCTAGCATAGTTAAATATCCTTTCCCATACAAAAGCTAGAAACTTTGTTCCCATTTTAAAACCCCACAAATATCTTCGAACAAACTATAATAAATCCAACGAAATTAGCTAATGCAATTCACATTATTAATAGACATTTAAACCCCACCCATCAAAAGCATAAACACTAAAATTTCAAAATTGAAGCAGAAGCAATTACCATGCAACCCATCTTCAGATGATTCTCCATCTTCTGTCTCTCTCTGTGAAGCATCATCCTCTGAATCGAAAATATCGGAGTCGAAATCATCGGAATTCAAAGACCCGGACAAACTCTAAATATCACAAAACAAAACACAGAATAAACAAAATGCACAATAAAAATAGCTCGAAACAAAAGACAAGGCAGGAAGAATACATATGCGTCGTAATCAGAATCAGTTCCAGATTCTTGTAGCAACTCTTCCTCTTTTAAGCTTATCACTTCCTTTTCTTCTACTGGTTTGAGCTCCTTCTCTGCTGCTTTATGTTTCTGAGATTTTACAGAAACGCTTTTGCTCTTGGTTTCTCTCATCTTATGATCTTCGTCAGCTCCTTTGCTCTTCTTCGGCATCGGTGCTTTCAGAGGCGAGGTTTGGTCATGAGAAGAATTTTGGTTGAAGATGGAGGGAGGGGACGTGGAACAAGATTTAGGGTTTTAGACTAGGTTGCAATTCTTATTAAACTTTAATGGGCCTATCTATATATTAATGGGCTTCTTTTGGTTGATCGATTTCTAAAGTGCCCAAAATATATATCATGGTTTTTTTTTTGTGACACGAGGTAGTAAATTCAATTAGATATTATCACAAAAAAAATCAATTAGTTCTTATCTCAAGTTCAAATACGATTTTAGTATGTTATTGTTACGTAAAGGAATAATAGTAAATATTTACCAATAAAGCAATCAAATACTCTCATATCCTGATATCCATCATGTGGTTGAACGCTATACTTGACTTATCCAATATTACGCCAACAAATCTTTTGTTTATGAATGATGACCACTTAATTTCCAGGCTGATTATGGAAATTAACAAAGTAGAATTTTAGCTTAACAACCATTCAACACATCAAATTCGTTCCCTTGGTCAAACAAAACTTTACGAAAGATCGAAGGAATGACTCAATAACCATCAAGAAAATCGAAAAATCAACTGATTTTGGTATTATAATGTCAAAAGAATACATCGAGAAAAAAATAAAGCTGAGGGGTCCAGTCCAACTCAGAAGCAGGACCCGGTTTATCTATAACCAACGACAACAAAAAAACAATTGAACATAACATGAGAACTTGTATGTGGTTTTAATTTTATGTTACAAAGGTCTTTGAACTCCTAACAGACAGGCAAATCAGGTGGAGGCTGCTCCATTGTCTGCAAAACTCCATTTCCGTCCTCAACCAAGAAAGCCATAGCTAGTCCCCAAGATATGTGTGCATCTAAATGACAATGCATTATCCAAACCCCTGTTTTCAATCATTTTATACACACAATTAATTTAGTTAATCCCGATATTAAATTACTAAATCATATCAATTTGAGAAACTCAAGTAAAAAATACAAACGAAAATCTAGTATAGCTGTCGTTGATTCATTTTTTATATCTTGCAACCTACGAAAACCGGAAATGAAATCTATGATGTCTTACTTTGGTTATTTAATTACTATTATACGTAAACCAAAAACCGAAAAACTTTGGATCTAAATTCGTATTAAACTCTAATAATGTAGGATTAATATATTTTTAAAAAGTAATTTAATTGTTGTTTACCAGGGTTGTCTGCGACGAATCTGATGACGGCCCAACCATTAACAGGCACACCAACGGTGTTTCTTAGAGGCGGGTCTTCAAGATTGAATTTCGCGGTATCTTTCTTGCCATTGAAGTTACCAAAACCCTCAGCGACAATGTAGAAATCGTAGCCGTGTAGATGAATGGGATGATTTTCAGGAGTTACTATGCCGGTATCTTGAAGAACAATCTGAACCCTTGATCCATACTTGAGTTTGTATAGCTTAGTCCCTCTATCAGGTTGGTAGAGAGATCGGCTTATGTTGCTACCTGTGTAATCAAATTTCACCGGAGGCTTCGCAGGAAAATCAGTTGTGAACACTCCGGGGATCCCATGGTGGTGAGCTTGAAGGAGCGAGTAGTTGCTTGGGAGAGCAAATGAAACGTTGTTCATCGATGCACTGAAGCGTGTGCCGTTAGGACCTTGACATCTTCTTGATCTGAAGTTCTTAGGACAGTTGTTTAGACCGAGTCCGATGGTTACGAAGAGATTCTCATCTATTTCTGTCGGAACCTCGGCTTTTTTTAGTGACCGGAAGCTCTGGCTGAAACGTGTGACTGTGTTGGTGTCGTTGTAGGCAGGGAGGAGAGGCATGATCGGTTTGACGGAAATACCCTTCTTGGCTCCGCCGCCACCGCTGCAGCAAGGGGCGGATTTGTATTGGAGAATTGCGGTTGTGGTTGTGTTACCAAACGGTGCGTTTTGGGCGCTTTGGTAAGCTCTTGCGGCCATGTAGTAGCGGTTTGGTGGTTGGTCACCGGTTATGAGGACATCGGTGGTTTGGCCCGGGCCGAGAACAATCACGTTAGTGGTGAAGGGTTTTAGGTAAGACGCGTCAGATCCCACCACCGTGAGCTTGTGGTTAGCCACCGTGAAGAATAGCGGTTGGTTCAGTGCGGAGTTTATTACTCGTAGTAGTATGGTCTCACCAATATTTATCGGTACTATTGTCGTATCTGTTACAAAAATATTATTAAAATTATATACTTTTTTCCCCTAAAAATATTTTTTATAAAACTGTACCAAATTCAGTTATGAATATGGACCATTTGTCTAAGTAATATTAATTTGAAGAATAAAACCTTGAGAAGAGCATTTATAGAGATCGCCAGGTTGACCATTGATGGTGTAAGCGTCGGAGATATTCGGAGCTGCTCCGGTTCGTATAGATTCTCTTAACACATCAACCGGATTTGCGTCCCACCATTCACCTTAAAGAATCATATATCATACCAAAATCAAAATCAATTATATGTGTTATTGAATTTATTAATCATGATTTTTGAACTTAATTAATTTTACCGAGAAGGATAGGGACGTTGCGGTGGGGATTTTGGAACGGGTATGACGAACCAGCCGGAGGAAGAACTAGGAGTGAACCGTAGACAGTGGCTCTGAGCCATGAACTATGAGCATGCCACCAAAGTGTACCTTCTTGTCCTTGAATTGTAAACCGGTACGTGTAGCTTGATCCCGGCCTGATTGGACATTGGGTTACGAATTCGGGTCCGTCAGCCCAACCGGTTCGCATTTGCCTCACACCGTGCCTGCAGCCACACCAAACCGTTCAATATCAGTAAGAAAACGTACGCATTTCATAACAGCACGTGAGTATGGTTTAATTTTGGTTTTACCAGTGGATTGTGACGTTGTACCGGGCCCGGTTAATGACTTTGACGACGAGAGTATCACCGTTGTTGACTACAAGTGTTGGACCGGGAAACATTCCATTGACCGTAATGCTGTTGTGTGTTTCACATAGTCTTTTCACCTTCGTCGCTTGTATCTGCATTTGTATAGATTATATACGTAAACATACATATCACTATTTACATTTTAACTAAAAACATTCAAATAATTGAATTGTGATCCTACGATGAATTCGTGGTGATGTGCTTTGTTGGCTTCTGCCATGGAAGTCATGAAGAGAAGAACGACGGCGAAAGGGATTAAGCAGAGGAACCTCTTGGTGATCTCCATTGATGTGAATTCTATAAAGTTATGTTTGAGCCAGAGGGTTTTAGAGATGAAGTGTGGAAGAAGAGAGAAAAGTGTTGTGTTGGGAATTATAATGAAAGGAGTTTATATAGGGAGACAAAGACAATATGCATGTTCAATAACTTGGTGAATATTTTTCTTTAGTCTATTGGTCTTTTTTGAAAATTAATTTTATTTATGAGAATCAAATATGTTGTTTATGCGGTTGGAGGATTAGGTTTTGATTTAATTGAAGGCCAAAACTAGGTTCAGAACTAGAAAGAGTAGTTGCACCCACTGGGGCCTAAAAGAAAACAAATAATCGCCGAGTTAAAAAAAAATGGAAAGGTGATTACGTCTCTTGAATTCTTGGTTAACACGTTTTTTCTATTGACTTTGGATGTAATATTCCATAATTGCCATAAACATAGTACAAATGTTATTCTATTAAAAGATTTTTTGTTTTAGAGCCCACATATATTATCTGGAGATGTGTACAATGGGTTGCCAACAAAATTTAAGTACGCAATGTTGTGAACTCTATCTATCTAAATATCAAAGTCATCAGTGCATGCACAATAATATATAAGATTATAATTATTCTCCATGATTGGACATTTTTAATTGGCATTTTCCTAATACATAAGGCTTGGGATAGTACCATTGTGATCATGATGGCTAATTAATAATGATGCCAGTCATATTTCGTTAAATTAGATCTTGATCCGTTTTGGATTGTTCTGGCTTGGGATAGGAACACGAATAACATTATTGAGATAAGTACACTATGTTGTGAACTCTGCATGTACGTACCAATGTATGATATTACAATTTATCGTGTATTTGTTCTTGAAGATATGACATCTTTTCTTCGGATTATTCTAATACTGTATATAAGGCTAAGATGGGTCTACGTGTTGCATGAGTTTCATGAGTTAAACATACTCAAGAGTTGCACGAATTCACAAGCTTAAAAAACACTTCCGCTATGACGTATTTACCACAAATTTGTAGATCCATCGCCAAAATTCTTTGCAAATTGACAATTTTTTGGTAATGGTTTTTGATTCCGGTCCTGATTTTTAAACCATAGTTCGGCTTGAAAAATATGTTCCCAAAACGAGTGTAAATAGAACTTAGAACTAGTAGTATTTCTTTGACAAAAAAAGGAAGAAGTAGTATTTCTTTAATCTTTATGTGGTCACCTACATTCAACAGTATAATACATAAACAAAGACGAATTAAGCGCATGTCTAACTCATAACTAATAAACATATTTTCGCTTGCTTTGATTATCATCAAATGCATTAGTAATTGTTATTTCTCTCGTATGAGCTCTTCGTTTCATATGCATATATTTTCTCTATAAGTAAAAGTTATATGTGCCATATGCAAATGTTTGTGCTTACATTTATGTAAAAGAAAACATGATATCTTTGTTTTCTTATCCAACATCAAGATTTAAATAATACTTTTGAATAGTCAAAAGTCAAAACCGTGTGTCCTTACGTAAATATCTTAAACAATAACAATCCGAAAGGTAATAAAATTGGAAAATGTTAGCATCATGTTGTTAAGAAAGGAGAAGTACATGAAAAGAATATTGGGGACATTGATTGGTGAGCAAGAAATTTGTAGTTATGTTTGGTGGAGTTAGTTAGTGTCCTCTTCTTTGCTATCTCTAATCTCTATGTGCTAAATCTCTGAAAATGACATCACTTGTAGATTGGCAAAGTGAAATTGACCCCGCAGCTACAATTAAACCTCAAAGTCAACATGCTTTACTTGTCTCGATTTTGTGTGTTCTCTGAATATACGACTTTTCATATCAGTTTTTTTTTTTTAATAAAAGGAATCCAACTGTTACATTTTATTAATTTCTTTGGTTTCCTTTCGAATCTTAATTCCATTAGTCAAAGTTGGGTACGAACACTAACTAGACAGTCGAGGTTCATATTAGTTGACGATTAGGCTAACCTAGCTCTCATTACAAATTACAAGTGGGATAAATTACACAAAAAGAGAGAAACCTATTTTCTTTGGGTTTAATGGTTAGTACCTAAGTTTTATTTATCTCACCAAGAATTAGAATCCCCGAAAAGATTTCACAAGAGCAACTCATTCCACGAAAATACATCTCATCATGTAATGAAGATCGAAAACAGGTTACCTATAAAATATCTAAGAAGGAAGCAACTCAGTGAAAAAGTGACTTTGACCTCCCCAAAAGAAATATTATTCTAGACGACAAAAAAAATATATATATTATTGTAAAGATGCTCAGCTAATGAGTTGGGCGAAATTCACACAAGTGCCTATCCTTCACAAATCGTATCATGCAAGAACAAGAGAAGAGACGATAAGAATGAAAGACATAGATATTACCTCACAATGTGTAATAGAACTCAAGCATGTGGGGGTGAGTGGTGACGAGGGCAATAAGAGATCAAATTGATTTTAAGTAACTGGGATCTTACAATGAGGAGCAATTGATAAGGATCAGCTCCAAATTTTCTGAATTGTGACTGAACTGAAGAATACAACAGAGTAATGTATCTTTAGATCTAAAAATTTCAGAGTTTCATATCGAATCTACACTCAAAACATGACCAAAAAACCCAGACTATGAATACGAAAACACTCATCTGAGAATCAAGGTTTCGTTGTCTAGTATCACAATCATCAAATCTAGCTCTCAAACTCGTCCCGCGACAACGGAAGCTGCAGCAGAAGTAGCAGCGGAATTACCAATGAATGAGAGTAATCCAGCATTAGCAGGCTCTTGATCATCCAAGAACAAATCATCCGGAACCCTAAACGCACCGTGTAAACAAACAATCGCGATTCCAACCGTCAAAGCCGAGGTTAACAAAGATCCAACACTCGTCATAAACACAACCACAATCGTCGTCAAAACAAGAGCAAGCAAGGTCTCTCGATCTGAGAAAGTACGGCCGAAGAGAACCAAAGGCTGATCTGAAGATCGGAAGAGATAGAGAAACATCCAGGAGCCTGAGAGAGAGAGGAGGACGAGGAGAGAAAAAGGATGGGAGAGAAGGGAGAAAGCAAGCACTAAGGAGACGATTGCGGCGTAGTTAACCTTGAAGTAGGAGAGATTCTTACGGATCCGGGAAAATGAATCGGAGAGAGAGTCAGGTCTAGCGAATGAGCTCCGATCTACGAGTTCTAGCCATGGACGGCGTTGAGAGAGGCTATCGCGGAGAGACGAGGAGAGGCGTGAGAGGAAAGTACGAAAGGCGTGAGAATTGATCGGAGGCTGAGAGGCTTGCTGGTTGGTGACGGGGAGAGTCGCCGGAGATGACATTATTGGTGTCGGTGAGTGTTTTGTGTGCGGCGGAGAGAGTGTGGATTGGTTCCGATCTTTTAGTGGAAACTGAAGTAGCGGCAAATCCGTTTTAGATATTTTTAAGGCCTAAAACTTTATGGGCCCATAATTGTTGGAGTCAGCCCATTTCAAATGAACATAAAGAGTTATGGTTCATTATATAAAAAGATTTTAGTTTCACCCTTATGGTCCATCAAACATTAATTCCATAGAACTTTGTAATGAATTTGTGTTTAGTTTTCGATAAATGTTTCACGGACAGAAATGCTATTGTAAATTCTAAAATACTACCCCTGGCCCTACATGAAAAGCAAGGTTTTTTTTTCCGGTATGAGTACACTATTACACAAGTTCTTTGAAGAGATGCTGATATAAGACTCGGATGGGGAGTCTTTGGTCCGGATCTGAAGTAGAGTCGAAGTTAGCTCGAAGCTCCTCCTCCGCTACAACTCGCAAAACCGGTGTGGAAGGCTAGACAAGCAGCTCGCAGCTCCTCTTGTGAAACCTGATGAATGGGGTCGTGATGATGGATCGATAAGCACCACAGGGAGTGTGAGAGGCTCCTTGATACAGCTTAGAATCGTGGCTTTGTGAATCACACACAAAGACAAGATCAGAGACAAAAGTTTCAGCAACTTTCAAGCTAAGAGAATTCTCGTTTATTGATGTAGGTTAAATAAAATGATACAGTAGGGATCTTATAGTTTGATCCTTACGGCTACAACCTCTGAGGGTCTATGACTCAAATCAAAACAACAGGACTTGTACGAAAAATAAAAAAAACAACACACACTCTCAATGGAAACAACATGCTGTTTCCTTATATGGAAAGTGTAGCTACAGACACAAAATAAAAAGAAATAAAATAAAAGACTCTACTGGGACTCGAACTAGACTCATTGTGGGCTTACTAGAGCCACTAGGCGGGGGCCTTATCACCTGCAAGAAGACATGAATAATTGAAAACAAAACGAACCTGTGAGTTGGACTGGAGTGTGGACTCATCATTGTTGACGTCGTGTGGAGTGTCGAGTAGAGCTTGTATGGCTACGTTGAATTCTTCTCTTAGTTTATCCCTCCTAGCTCTTGTGATAGGTCCAGCTATCTCTGGAATATTGATGACATGATCGTCTTCCACTTGACGACTTGTTTCGCTACATGTTTGTCGTGTGGTCCTACACTCAACGCCTTGGCTTTAGCTCAAGGTTCTTGGACCTTCTTGAGTCTTTTCCTCAGCATGTCCTTCACGTGTGTCTTCGCTCTAATGGTTCGAGTCGCTGGATTGATGTCCGCATCATACTCACCCTCTTGAGAAGGTTTTGTCCTCAAAACCGGTTCACCATCTTGTTCATCTGCAACATAGGGTGAAAGGTCAGCAACATTAAAGCTATGTGAAATATTGAACTCACCTGGAAGTTCCAGCTTGTAGGCGTTGTCGTTGATTCTTTCAAGCACTTTGAATGGTCCATCGCCTCGGGGTGCTAGTTTGGAGCTTCTCTTCCGAGGAAACCGCTCGGTCGCATGTGAATCCATACCCACTCTCCGGGCTCAAAGATGACTTGCTTGCGTCCTTTGTCCCTTTTTGCTTTGATCTTCTCGGTTTTCCGGAGTATTGTGTCTCACTTGCTCATGTAGCTGCCTTATGAATTCGCCTCGGGTCTTGCCATCGATATTGACCTGTTCGGTTTGTGGAATAGGGGATTGATTATTCGTTGCCAAGGGCCTGAAACCATAAACAATCTCAAAGGAGAAAGATTAGTAGTAGAGTGTAGGCATGATTATAGGCGAACTCAACAAATGGTAGACAATGAACCCATGTTTTTAAGTTTCTACCGAGTGTGGCTCTAAGTAAAGTGGAAAGAGTACGGTTTACCACTTCCGTTTGTCCATCCGTTTGGGGATGACAAGTAGTCGAGAACAAGAGCTTTGTCCCCAGCTTTCTCCACAAGGTTCTCCAAAAGTGTCCTAAAAATTTGACATCACGGTCAGAGACAATAGTCCTAGGAATACCATGTAATTTTACCACTTCCTTGAAGAACAGATCGGCGATTTGGGAGGCGTCATTGGTCTTGTTGCACGGTATGAAATGGGCCATCTTCGAGAATCTATCAACCACCACGAAAATGGAATCCTTGTGTTGAACCTGCGGTAATCCTAAGACAAAATCCATAGAAACATCTTCCCAAGGGGCGTTAGGGATAGGTAAAGGTAAGTATAAACCGTGAGGATGGGACCTGGATTTGGCTTTGTGCGCGTTACGCATTTGGCACAAGTCTGCTCGACATCCTTCTTGAGATGGGGCCAATAGAAATGTTCCGTCACTACAGCTAATGTTTTGTCAACGCCGAAATGTCCCATAAGGCCGCCTCCGTGAGCTTCCTTGAGTAACAAGTTTCGCATGGATCCTCGTGCTATGCATAGTCCTTTATCCCCGAAAAGACACCCATCATGCAAATAATATGAATGGTATTCACCCTTACCACAAGATTCATAAGCCTCGGAAAAATCAGGATCCGTGGCATATTGATCCTTGAGATGCTCAAATCCTAAGATCTTGGCTTCTAGTGTGGTGATTAGTATGTATCGTCGGGATAAGGCGTCGGCCACCACATTTTCCGTGCCCTTCTTGTACTTAATGATGTAAGGAAACGTTTCTATGAACTCCAGCCATCTTGCATTAGCCTCTTGAGTGTTGTTTGACCTCGAAGATGCTTAAGAGTCTCATGATCGGTGTGGATGATGAACTCCTTGGACAAGAGGTAGTGCTGCCAGGTTTGTAAGGCTCGGACTAGGCGTCTAACTCTTTGTCATATGTCGGGTAGTTGAGTGCAGCTCCGTTGAGCTTCTCCTAATGAAGAATGCCACGGGCTTCTTGTTCTGGTGTAGCACGGCTCCAATTCCTATACCTGAAGCATCACATTCAATCTCGAAAATAATATCAAAGTTAGGTAAAGAAAGAACCGGTGCTTGTGTTAGCTTCTCCTTCAAAGTATTGAAGGCTTGTTCTTGAGCAACTCCCCACTTAAATGGCTGATTCTTCTTGATCACAGCTGTGAGTGGTGCAGCTAGTGTGCTAAAATCCTTGACGAATCGTCTATAGAAGCTAGCTAGTCCGTGGAAACTCCGAACATGTCCGATGGTAGTGGGAGTGGGCCAATCTCGGATAGCTTTTATCTTCTCTTCATCCACCTGTATTCCTTGTTCACTAATAACAAAACCTAAGAACACAAGTTTGTTAGTACAAAAGACACACTTCTTTAGGTTAGCGTATAAGCTTTCCTTCAAGTGATTCAAATACAAGTTCTAGGTGTTCTAAATGATCCTTAAGATTTTTTTGTAGATTAATATGTCATCAAAATAAACTACTACAAATTTTCCAATATAAGAACGAAGAACCTGGTTCATCAAGCGCATGAAGGTGCTGGGGGCGTTGGTGAGACCAAAAGGGCATGACAAGCCACTCAGTATAGCCCCTGTTTTGTTTTGAAAGCAGTTTTCCATTAAAGCCTTCAGCATATCGTACTTGATGATATCCACTTTTAAGATCCACCTTTGAGAAGAGTGTGGAACCGCAGAGCTCATCTAACATGTCGTCGAGACGTGGAATAGGGTGCCGGTACTTGATGGTTATGTTGTTGATGGCACGACGGTCTACACACATTCTCCACGTGCCTCCTTTCTTTGATCAAGCGAGCGGGCACAGCACATGGGCTAAGACTTTCTCGGATATAACCTTGGTCTAGTAAATCACTGATTTGTTTCTCCAGCTCCTTGCTTTCCTCCGGATTCATCCTATAAGCGGGTTTGTTCGGCAGAGCTGTTCCGGAACCAAATCGATCTGATGCTCTATCCCTCTAAGTGGCGGTAGTCCGGTGGTAGTTCTTCGGAAATACGTCCAAGTAATTCTGGAGTAAGGGTTGAACTTCCTCGGGAATATCTAGGTCACTTGCACCTGCACTTAGACACTCTTGGTAGAACATTAGTAGGAGGCGCCCTTGGTACCAAGGGACTTACCAACTGATCCGTGAGCTTACGTAAAGGTTCGATGTACTTACCTCTCCGTCCTTAGCCATTTTTGCGTGAAGTGCATGAACTTGGGAGGGACTGAGGGGTGCAAGAGTGAACTTACGGTTTTGGTGTGTTACGAGTATTGGTTAAGTCGTCCGTCATGTTGAGTTTCTCGGTCAAATTGCCAGGGTCTCCCTAAGAGGAGGTGTCCGGCTTGCATGGGCACTACATCACAAGTAACTTGATCAACATACTTACCAATGCTAAATGGAACCGTTACCTGTTCGGAGACCTTCATCTCGGCCTTGTCATTGAGCCACCGAAGCTTGTATGGGCGTGGATGCTTAGTTTTCACGAGACCTAATTTCTCAACAAGAAGCTTGCTGGCACGTTAGTACAAGAACCACCATCTATAATTAAATTGCAAACCTTGCCATTGATGGTGCATCGTGTGAAAGAGATTTTCTCTTTGTGCGGTCTCCTCAGGTCCTACTTGAACATTGAGAACTCGTCAGATCATGAGTGATTCCCGGGTGTCCGGATACTCGATATCTTCCCGTGTTCTTCGGACTCGTCTACAGCCTCATCTTGTGACTCGTATTCTCCCTTGTTGGTGATGATCATTACTCTCCGTTTGGGACAATCTCTTGCCATATGTCCTCTTCCCGTACACTTAAAACAAGTAAGGTCACGAGTACGATTAATTTGGTTAGAAGACTTACCTTGTTCGTCACGGAAACTCCTTTGTGGTTCGGTTGTTCTTGATTTGAATCTTGAATCTATCTCAACAGCCTTTCCCTTGTCTTGTACTTTGGACACATCATTTCTCCATGTTTGTGGTACATTCCTGGGCGAGTGTTGCTGTTGTTCTTGTGCTTAATCTGCTGCTCTATTTGGACTGATAAGTGTAGGAGTTCATGTAAACTCTTGTACTTGGCACGCTCAACTTTTCTTTGAATCCTATCTTGTAATCCATCGATGAATTGAGCCATCATAGCCTCCTCGGATTCTTCCAACTCCAGCGAGTTCATTAACTTTTCAAACTCCTCAAAATAGTCCTCCACGCTCCTTGTTCCCTGTGTCAACTTACGGAAACGCTTTTGTAAGTCTCGATGAAAATGTTCAGGGACATACCTTAACCTCATTAGGTACTTCATGTCGGGCCAGTTGGTGACAGCTCCAAAGTGAAGTCGTCTCCGCTCAGCTACTGTTCTGTCCCACCATGCTAGGGCGTTTCCCGTGAGTTGAGCTGCAGCTACAGCCACCCTTTTGTTCTCTCGGTACCCATAACATTCAAAGATATACTCAAGTCTCCTTTCCCAATCCAAGTAAGCTTCGGGATCAGTTTTGCCTGCAAAAGATGGTGGAGTTAGTTTTATATCGTGATTAGTTTCTCTAGGTTCTACTTCTCTTTGGCGGTGTCTCCGAAGAGGATCAACTCGACGTTGTTGTCGAGCTAGGGTGTCGAGTGAGTCTCCATCGGATTCTGAAAGAACTTCCTCTTCAAGTTCAGGGCGAGGCAAGTGCTGTTGGATTCCTGGAGCTCGTAAGTTGTGTCCTTCTGGGTGTTGTTGAGGTCGTTCCAAGTTGTTGAGGCGATTGCCAAGCTCTTGGTGATTTTCAGCAATCGTTGGTTCATAGTTCTCATGTCGGCTCTCATTGCTTGTAAAAGTTCCATCATATCTTGTTGACGTTCAAGACCTCCGTCAGCCATGCTCTACTCCAATCCGAATCGAATTCAAAGTGCTAAGAATAAGGTGAATTTTCCTAGCAAAAAGAATCACACAAGAATCAAATCTTCTCAAACAAACAGTTAAACAGCAAAGGGAATCGCAGTTTAGGTTTCGATATGGGAAAAATACGAAACAATGTCCAAAAATCAAAATAACAATTTTTATATTTTCTGAAGAGTTTAAAGAAGCAAAAACAAAAGACGAAATATTTTTATGAGTTTTTTTGGATTTTATAAAATTGAAACACTGAAGCAGACAAAACAGAAACAGAAAATTTCTAGGGTTTTAAGTTTTGATGAACGAAAAATACTAAATGATCTCCTAATTTGAAAACGACAATTTTTATGATTTTTTGTATGTTTTAAGAAACTAAAACAAAAGACGAAATATTTTTTTGAGTTTTTGTTGATTTTATAAAAATCTGACAAGTCAGATGTAAAAGCTGGAAAATCTAGAAAAGAAAGAAAGCAAAGAAAAGAAACTAAGATTGAAAAGAAACAACCTGGGATAGGAGCTGGTTAGGCTCTGATACCAATGATATAAGACTCGGATGGGGAGTCTTTGGTCCGGATCTGAAGTAGAGTCGAAGTTAGCTCGAAGCTCCTCCTCCGCTACAACTCATCAAAACCGGTGGGGGAGGCTAGACAAGCAGCTCGCAGCTACTCTTGTGAAACACAATGAATGGGGTCGTGGTGATGGACCGATAAGCACCACAGGGAGTGTGAGAGGCTCCTTGATACAGCTTAGAATCGTGGCTTTGTGAATCACACACAAAGACAAGATCGAGAGACAAAAGTTTCAGCAACTTTCAAGCTAAGAGAATTCTCGTTTATTGATGTAGGTTAAATAAAAATGATACACGGCGGGGATCTTATAGTTTGATCCTTACGGCTACAACCTCTAGGGTTGCGACTCAAATCAAAACAACAGGACTTGTACGAAAAAATAAAAAGAAAACAACACACTCTCAATGGAAACAACATGATGTTTCCTTATATGGAAAGTGTAGCTAGAGACACAAAATAAAAAGAAATAAAATAAAAGACTCTCTTGGGACTCGAACTAGACTCATTGTGGGCTTACTAGAGCCACTAGGGCGGGGGGCCTTATCACCTGCAAGAAGACATGAATAATTGAAAACAAAACGAACCTCGTGAGTTGGACTCGAGTGTGGACTCATCATTGTTGACGTCGTGTGGAGTGTCGAGTAGAGCTTGTATGGCTACGTTGAATTCTTCTCTTAGTTTATCCCTCCTAGCTCTTGTGATAGGTCCAGCTATCTCTGGAATATTGATGACATGATCGTCTTCCACTTGACGCACTTGTTTCGCTACATGTTTGTCGTGTGGTCCTACACTCAACGCCTTGGCTTTAGCTCGGGTTACTGGACCTTCTTGAGTCTTTTCCTCAGCATGTCCTTCACGTGTGTCTTCGTCTAATGGTTCAGTCGCTGGATTGATGTCCGCATCAGATGCTCTCCCCTTTTCGTTAGTTGTGTCAAGCAATTTCAAAACCAACGAGGTCTAAGCATGGATTGAAAATGATGAAGGCTGTCAGAGCAAAGACATATGCTGCAATTGATGTGTTCAAGGAGATTTGTTCTCGTCCCAAACTGGGTACCAGAGATCTAAATAAACTTTTTAGTGGACTTGTGAAATCAAAACAAAATGAATTGGTCTTATCTTTATACATCATAACATATAGTAGCTCAGTCGAAAATAACTTGTGTATAGTGTATTCATACAGAAAAGATGTTCTCCTCTTTTCGTTGGTTGTGTCAAGCAATTTCAAAACCAATGAGGTCTAAGCATGGATAGCGAAAAAATGAAGATGATGAAGGATGATTCTTCGGAAAAGTACATTTACTGCTATCTTCATTGATTGTTATGAGAATTCTTTCCGGATGATTCATCAAACAATTTTTTTTTATCTGAATTCCATTGAACTTGTAATCAATTTGTGCAGAGCCGTGCCTCTAGTATAATGTCAAGAAACATTGGTCTACGGCCCCAAATTTTTTTAAAAAATTTGTTAAGAGGCCTTCAAGTATAAGTTAGGCTTATTTTAGACATATTTGAATTAATATAAAAATTGAAAAACTAAAACTTAGAAAAAAAAAAGGAAAACAAAATCAATCAAAGAATTAGAACAATTACCGAAAGAAGTTACAAGGCCTATTGAAGTGTTAAACTTTTTGAAGAAAGTTCAGGATTTTTATCCTCACTCATGGATCGCTTATCGGATATTATTGACGATTCAGTCTCGATTGCATCTGCTGAAAGGAGTTTTTCAAAGTTAAAGTTGATCAAATCTTACCTTCGATCAAGTATGTCACAAGAAAGATTGAGTGGTTTGGCTACTTTATCTATCGAAAGAGGTTTGGTTAGAGAAGTTGACTTTGAAAAATTGATCAATGATTTTGTGGGAAAGAAAGGAAGAAGAATTACCTTTTAAACTATCTTTGTGTTTGCTTCTTTAGTTTTTTTTTAATGTCACACGACAAGATTTATGCGTGACACTTTTCTTCTTGTTGGTTTTATTATTATATACATTTTTATTTAATATGAATTGGGAATTTTTTTTTTTACTATCGCCTACGGCAACATTTCACCTTGGCACGGCTCTGAATTTGTGTTTAGTTTTCCATAAATATTTCACGGGCAGATAGTTATTGTAAATTCTAAAATATTACCCCTATATAAAATTTCAAAAGACGTTCTAAGTTCTACTAAAGCTAGTTCTTCATACAGATAAAGATGAAGAAAACATTATTGAATAGAAGAATAACTATAAGGGCATCCAATAACAATATTCTTGGGCCTAATCAAGAATATTTACAGGAAAAAATCGGGTTGATTTCCACATACAGCAGAATCTTACTTTATCAATTCAACAAATAATTTTCTCCCCCTATAACCTACTCTAGTTAGCATCTAAATCCTTATACGTTATTCAATAATTTTCAGGACTATTAATCATTATTCATTATATTTTAACTAAAGAGGCGAATCATATAGCTCTATATCTTCTATTATAAGTAAAATAGTCCATGCTTTTGTATTGAACGATTTGTACACTCGTTCGACGAAGGCGCGCAACCATTCTTGTAGTTATCTTCGAATTCCAATTTATATATGTTTACCTCTTACCTTAACCTTTTGAAAAAGAAGAGAATCTTTCTAATCTCTTTTTTTTTTTTTTTCTTTTCTGCCACTCATTAAAATGTTCTCTCTATATATACATGATAAATCTGGTACTCTTATAATTCTCTATATCACACATCTAAAAAGACAATTACTAGATCTTTAAGATCATTGCTCTAATGGCTTCTTGTGACTCACCTGATGCATTCTCTTGGCTTCAAACTCTTCCTCCTCTCTCTCAATGGAAAAGAAATTCAATGTCCATTTGCATTTGCTCTCCAAATTCATCACATCCATCTTTGAATTTCTATCTTACTCGTAGCTCTCAGTCTCCAAACATATTCACCTTCTCTGTAGTAGCCGATTTCAAGATTCCTATCTCTCTCTTTGTTTCAAAACCTTTCAGAATCATTGGCTCTAATTCAACTAAGTTCCTTACTGAAAATGTTATCTCTACTCTATTGATGGGTTTTGTTGACGTTGTTCTCAACTATAACATCAAGAGAACCACTTGTTCAATCCAGATACAAAATCTAGGCTCCACTTCAAATCTCAACGACGTTTTCAACCTCGCATTCTTCACTTTCGTGTTCCTTATCTGCATATATGAGGCGCCCACGAGCCTGAGAAGAACTTGTCTCAAAACGGTGAAAGATCAGCTGGTTACTTGTAGGTCAAGGCAGGGCTCTAAGCTGCTCATGGTGCAACTAGGCTCAAATCTTGAAGAGCAATGGATGAGATCGCTGAATCTTGCGATAACCAACTGGATCATTGAGATCAAGTCGTTTCAGCATCTCAAGTCACCGTCTGTTTTGTTTTCGTATGCTTTCTCGACTCAAGGTTTGTGGAAAGTTCATATTTATTGTCCTGTGGTAGCAATGGAAATGGAAAGCGTAAATAGTTCTTTAAACGACGAGAGATTGTTCTTCTCGCTCAACTATCATCAACTCGAAGGTGTGATCCAATTTAACCACAGGATTTACGTTCGTGAGAAGTGGTTTAACATCGCAGTGAATATTGACAACGTCAGGTATCGTAGTTAAATCTAAAGAAGAATACATAAATTGATAAGATCTAGCAAATATATGTAGACTAAAATATTTCCATCTTTGCAATGCTTTAGCTATTAGAACTTAAATCCTATTATTTGTGGTTAAACTCAAAGTTTTTATGTAAATCCGTGTGTTAACAAGTGTTAATTTATAAGTAACAATACTTAACAGAAAGTGTTAATTTAAAACTTTTTCCATAGAAAAAATGAAACTTATGAATAAAATTGGAATGAGAAATACAACTTATACTTTTGATCGAATCTAAACAAGTTTTTGCATTTTATGATCAAAATATTTGTGTTTCTTCTACAAAACTTGACCAAACAAAGAAATCCAATAGTATAGATGCACTTAAATTTGTGTGTATTAATGTGTAATCAAGTGCTACTAATGATAAATATACATAATCTTTTCACAATTAGGTGCGACATAATTAGGCTTGTGAACGAGAAACTTCTATCGGAACGTGGCATGGGAACAGAGGAAAAGCATTTCCCTTCACGAATATCATTGCAACTAACACCAACGACTCAATCAAACATCCTAATGGTATCCGTACAAAAATCATCAGAAAACCCATTGACAGAATTTGAAGTAGAGAAAGGCATAGAAGCAACAATAGAGCCACCAAACACTTTCTTTGGACTCAAAGTCTCAGCCAACGAGACCACAACAAAAAGTATGAAACCATGGAAGTTCGAGGAATGGGTTCATGGTTATAGCGCCAATCTCACTTGGTTTCTCCATGACGTTGATGATGGAAGAGAAGTTTCATCCTCTAAACCATCGAAGGTCTCGATGATGAACCCTCGAGCTTGGTTCAAGAACAGGTACACAAGTGCGTTTAGACCGTTTACGAAGCAAGGAGGAGTTGTGTTTGCAGGAGATAGTTATGGACAAAGCGTGTTGTGGAAGGTTGATAAAACGGCTATTGGGAAAGTGATGGAGTTTGAGGTTAAAGGTTGCGTTTGGTTGACTTATTGGCCTAACAAGCATCATACTTTTTATAGTGATACCAGAAAGTTGGAATTTAAGGAGATGCTTTACCTCAATCTTCCTTAGATTTTTCGTTTTTTTCATCTCTAAACTAAATATTCCCCTTGTTTGTTGCTTTTTCATTTGGTGTTTTATAAATGTAAAATTTCTAATGTAATAATTAGGGATCACTAATAATTATGATGTAATTGGTGAACTTAAGAAACATTGTGCTTATAATTGAATGATCGTCGACATTTTGTTTTGCCAATTTTAATTAGACTTTCTGGACTTGTGACGCTAGGAAAAGAAAAAGATCATTGTCTTGAGATAAAGTTTATATAAAATACACAAGTTACGTGGCTATATTATTTTCACACAGCCGTTTTTTTTTTCTTTGGATATCATACATTATAATTTATGAAAACATAGTTGATCTAACTCGGAATTATGTCAAAGCATTTATAATGACTTCACCGACCTAAGAAATGGCATAAAAGTATAACAAAGTCGCATATAATCCATATTTTTTTCGTCGTCGTTATCCACATATTTCAACATTATTCGTATAATTTAGTGGATCTAACATAAAAATTATGTAAAAGAAAAAGAAAAGATGGATTAAAAAATTGCAGCAATAGAATAATATGATGAAAAAATGAGAGCCACAGAAGAAATGCTGAAATGGCAATAATCTAGTGTTTAATTCCTCTGTCAGTCTAACGATGCAATAAGCTGACGTGTACCAATGAAGCCCACCACCAATGGGCTCTACGCTTCTCAATCTTCTTCCTTCCCGTTTCCGAGATTCCGCGGCCAACTTCCGATTATCATCTCATCAGCCAATCAGAAGGAGAATCTTCCAAACGTCGTCACTCTTTCACTCCATTCCGATTCCGATGTTTCCACCTCCGGATTCGCCTGCTCCCGCCGCACCATTCTCGTCGCGCCACCACTCCTCGCCGCCGCTGCTTCGTTGTTTCTTCGTCCCTCTGTTTCCTCAGCTGCCGCGGAGGAGATTTCGGTGGAATCAGCAGCTCCTCTTCCTCCTCCTCCTCCCGCAATTGCTCCTCCGCCGCCTGTATCTGTAGAGAAGGAAGAGGCGATAACGTCTAGAATCTATGACGCGACGGCGCTTGGTGAGCCGATGGCTGTTGGGAAAGATAAGAAAAGAGTGTGTGAAAAGCTGTTGAATGCGAGGATTGTGTATCTCGGAGAAGCGGAACAAGTGCCTACAAGAGACGATAAGGTTCTCGAGCTCGAAATTGTGAGGAATTTGAAGAAGCGATGTATGGAGAGTGATCGTCAGTTATCTCTGGCATTGGAAGCATTTCCTGTTAATTTGCAGGACCAGTTAAACCAATTCATGGATAAGAGGTTTGCGAGCCATTTTTTCTTGCTTCTATTCACAAATTGCTGTGTAGTTATTGGTCTTGGATTGGTTTCAGGATGGACGGAGAAGTATTGAAATCGTATGTGTCACATTGGCCGGTTCAACGTTGGCAAGAGTACGAGCCTCTTTTAAGTTACTGTCGTGATAACACAGTTAAACTCATTGCTTGTGGCACTCCGCTCAAGGTAGTCTTTTGATCCTGCTGCTTGATCTTATTGTTCTCATTTGTTCCAATGCTAGTTTTAGATGCTAGGCAATGTTTTCTGTTTTCTGATTGAAGATTATGTGCTCTGTTTATGTTTAGACAGTGTTAATCAGAGTCGCATGAATCTAATAATGACCTTTTCAAGTGGTAGGCTTACTAAGAGTCAATCTGATGCGAGTTAGTTAATTTGATGCAGGTTTTAAGAACTGTCCAAGCTGAGGGTATCCGTGGTCTTTCAGAGTCTGAGCGTAAATTATACACTCCTCCTGCTGGTTCTGGGTTTATCTCAGGGTTTACTTCCTTCTCGCGTAGTTCGTCACTCAATATAAATCCCCTCACACAGATTGTTCCATTTGGACCAAGCTCTTATTTGTCAGCGCAAGTTAGAGTTGTTGAAGACCATACAATGTCACAAGTTATTTTACAAGCAGTTGCAGATGGAGGTGGAACTGGTCTGATGTTAGTGGTGACAGGGGCTAACCATGTTGAATATGGGTCAAGAGGAACAGGATTGCCGGCAAGGATCTCAAGGAAGATTCCGAAGAAAAGTCAGCTTGTTGTATTACTTGATCCTGAAAGACAGTTCTTGCGGAAAGAGGGTGAATCTCCAGTTGCTGATTTCTTGTGGTATTCTGCTGCCAGACCCTGCAGTAGAAACTGCTTCGACCGAGCAGAAATTGCTCGGGTTATGAATGCGGCTGGTAGGAGACGAGATGCCCTTCCCCAGGTAGGTTTTCTATGATTGCTTTAATGAGACTTTATTCTCTTTGCTACTGAAACTTATCCTTATAACTCCAAATCAGATCTCTCTTAGTAGTATCTTCATTAAGCACTGAGTTTATTCTGTCATATTTCTTTTGCTTTTTAGAGTTGGACTTTAGAGTGAGTTTTACTTCTTTTTTTGGCTCACTTTGCTTTTATGTCACTAGTTCGTGATGAATAGATTTTTTTTTTTCCATTGTTTCAGGACATTCAAAAAGGATTAGACCTTGGTGTGGTGTCACCTGAGATTCTGCAGAATTTATTTGATCTGGAGCAATATCCTCTTATTTCAGAGCTTACACATCGGTTCCAGGTATATTCATCCCGAAAGATATTCCTATTGTGAGATTTTGTCTTTGAAAATTTTATGCTTTTTGGCTAAGTGATGATCTGTTATAGCATTCATATCATTCATGGTACACTACCTTTTCCTGTATGAATCTTCTCTACCCAGAGTTAAGATAGTTTTAACTGGTTAGTAAAACCCTACTTATGATGATCCTCTGTGTTACAGGGTTTTCGAGAACGGTTGTTGGCAGATCCCAAATTCCTGAATCGATTAGCTATTGAAGAAGCTATATCGATAACAACGACACTTGTAGCTCAATATGAGAAGCGGAAAGAAAACTTCTTTGAAGAACTCGACTATGTTATAACTGATAGTGTAAGAGCATCAGTCGTTGATTTTTTCAC
>CM051376.1:3826505-3851505 GCA_028015245.1 Cardamine occulta | reverse complement strand
AGTTTGGCTGCCTGCACCAACCTTGTCTTTTATCTCATATGCCGATGAGACAATTGGGCCAAACAGCATAGATGCCCTAAGAGGCCTCCTAGGATCCATACCTGACAATGCGTTTCAAAAAAGTCTTGCTGGACAAGAGTGGACTCTGAATCTTAGGATTGGTTCAGTTATTGTTGGTGGCTTGAAGCTTGCTGGTGTTGGAATTGTTTCCAGTTTTGCTGCTGTGGGATCTTCAAATGCTTTGTATGCAATACGAAAGTTCATTAAACCAGAGTTGGGTGTTGGTGAGCAAGCAAAGAGGTCTCCTCTGCTGAAGACGGCCCTTGTTTATGGAGGTTATCTCGGAACATCTTCAAATATCCGTTATCAGGTATGATGATGCGCTGCTTTACATGTTCACTCTACGCATAAATTGCCTTTGAATTTATGCGTCTAAAATCAAATTACCTTCAATTGCAGATAATTGCTGGGTTAATAGAGCATCGCATTTCGGACGAGCTTTCTTCTCAACCCCTACTTGTGAACATGATTTCATTTGTTGTTCGAGTAGCTAACTCCTACTTTGGAACTCAGGTCAGTATTATATGATCTATTTTTTACTCTTTTGTCTCCTTTTTTTCCTTCAGGCCAAACATCTCATATTCTATTTTTGGTTAATTCTTCAAATACTCTTTTAACTTGATTCCAACTTTTTCATAAAACCGCAGCAATGGATTGATCTAGCGCGCTCTACGGGTCTGCAAACTCAGAAAAGTGTCACAACCTCCAACCAACTCCCAGAGGCTTTGAGCCAATCTACAGTGGAATACAGTATTACTGAAGAGGCAAGTATAGATGATCTCAAGAATCAATGATATTTATGCGGCTATGCAACTAAGTATCAACTAGTAACTGTTTATAAAAGCTGTTGATCATATTGGAGGGAAATGTATATTCATTTGAGTTATATATATTTTTGGGAAATAATGATTCTTGAATATAATTTCTTCTATTAGTCATGTTGATTTGCCATGACTGCACGTGGTGGATACATAAATTCTTTGCAAATTTGAAATAATTTCTCACGTACAATCGTGAGGTGTTTACAGTCGTAGATGATCAATTCGAAAGGGTTACATGTAAAATAGGCAATTACCAGAGTCAACACCACTCAACAATCTAAACTATATGATTATTATTAAACAGTAGCATTAAAAATGTTGAGATTCAAACCAGATCCTTTCCATTTTAGTTCAGCAATATCTTCAAGCTCCTTTATCATCTCTTGTGTCAAATGATTCTTCCAACCTCCAACCACACCTTTCCTGAAGAACATCTCATACTTAGTCCCACTCCAGTGAACTCCTTCTCCTCTCTCTTTACTTGTATTCCTCAGCTTCTCGAAGCTACACTCTTTCACGATCTTCTCCACTATTGGCTTACACCCCAAGAACTCTGCAATCTTCCTCACGTTTTCTCCTGGGTTTGCTTTCAGATCTTCGTAAGTGACAAACATCACATGGTCTCTTGCTTCCCAGAACTCAAGGACATGTTCAAAGTAGGGACCGGCCGGTACGAGCCCTTTGGAGAACTCATCGAAAGCTTGTCGGATGGAGATCTCTGTCCCGAACTTGTTGTAGAGATGCCAGAGAGAGACGAAAGCGTCCGCTGGGTGGCGAGTTATGTAAATAACTCTGCACCCTGAGGTCTTGACAGTGTCCGGCAAAAAGGAGAGAGGAAGATGAGTGTTGAAAACCCTTGGAGAAGAGATATTTGTTATGTCCTTTGATGGGTTTTCGCCAAACAACTCGATCTCCAAAAAGGGCACGACCTCGTGGGGGTTGAGAGGATCCATATGGTCATGGTCGTCATGTATTGTTGAAGAGCTATGTCGAAGAATGGAGGAGGTTATGGCTTTGAGCCAAGTGGTGCCGGTTTTGGGGAAAGAGGCGAGGATAATGTCGGAAGGAAGAGGTGTGTAGTGGGAGGTTCTTTTGCTCATATAGAAACACGTAGCAAGAATTTTTGCCTACCATGGTACCAAAAGGTCGGTAACAGCTTCGATTAGATCTAGTTCGTGTCCTCAAATTCAACTTGCAAGATAACATGATGTCAACCTAATTTAGTATTTTCAAATCATTTTTCCGAATCCTCCATTACCACTTATTTTTCTTTTAGTAATTTAATCAAACTAGAAGGTCGTATCAAATTTTCCTACAATGTATATAATTTGTAAAAAAATTAATAAAAAAATCAATTGGAAGTGACCACAATTGCAGAAAATTAATAAAAATCCGTATTCAGATTATCCTCAATAATTATAGAAGACTGAAGTACAACTCAAAACTAAATTTGTCCTCAATAATATATTTTCTTCCTCAAATATTCTCCCTTAAATCTTCTATATATTAAAAAATAAATATTGGTGCAAGCCCATAATTTTTTTACTTTTTGATCTAACTAATTTGATTTTTTGACAAATTATTCCATTTACCAAATACTCCTATTCAAATAGTTAACTCAACCAAAAAGGTCGTATCAAATTTCCCTGTGATATGATACTGTTAAAATATTTCAATTGTAACTAACAAGAAATGCAAAGAAGTTGGTAAAACCGGATCGGGTCATTACAATTTCGTCACCCCAATAATTGTAAAAGACTAAAATACGACTTGCATAATTATTATTTGTCGCCTTTTGTATGATTATAGATAATAATCCCTTTTTTCGTCCTCAAATTGTTAATTATTTTTTATTGATTTTTCCATAGCCAATGAAAACTGAGAGTCGTGTGTCTCTTCAAGTGCTCATTGTCCTTCCTCTGCAGAATTATCTTCTGGTTTTAGGAAAGATCAAAACTTTTTGGATTTCCTGAAATTGGATCAAAGATGGGTAACGCACTTAGATTTCTCTACGGAAAATGCTGCCAACCCACAACGACCGACGAGTCTCTCGGGCCTCACGGCGTCTCCGCCGCAACCGTCGGTGTTTCAGCTCTAGCTCACGATCTCTTCAACTTCGAAATCACTTCCCAGGTCTTAACTTTCTCATTGAAGCTACTTCTGCTGCTTTCATTTTTTTTCCAGTGATCTTTTAGCTAATTAAGTAGTTGAAAGTTCTCTTAACTGAATTTTCAAAAGATCTTTAGTCAGCTGAATCAGAAATTGATCTTGATCATGACTTTACTTCTAGGTTCCTGAAGGGCTTGGGAGATACGTTGTGTCATCTAGAAAAGCTCAAGCAAACTTGTAAAATCAACACAGCATTTAGTTCATGGTTCTTGTAGTATAAAGATGTAAACTTTGCTGTGTACTCAATCTATTTGCCATACCTATTCTAAACATTGTGACAGGTATAGAAAAATACTTGAGGCATGGAAGCAAGCAAAACCTCCACCACAGACTGCAGAGGAAGCTTCTAGGCTTGTTATTGAGATCTTAAAGAGACATCAGAAAGCAGATGTTGAGGTATGAAATGAGTAGCAATAGCAGATGCTTCAAAACATTTATGCGCATTTTAAGAGATTTATGTGATTGCGGTGTTTATGAAACAGGGACTTTTGTCTTTCTATGGACTCCCTTTGCCTCATACTCTAGTTGAGCTCTCTACTGAAGCTCCTGTGTCTTTGCCTGAAGGGATTCTTTTTGAATTTCAAACGCTTCCGGTTAGAATCACTTCTGTACCAATTAGAAAGAACCAAAATAACTCGTTTTGGGAATTGATTTTGTTGCTGATCAGGCTTATATATGTCAATGAAGGTGGATCCAAAAGCTGTGGCAGATGGAGACACCATTACAGTGTATGTTAGTACTTCAGACCCAGTTGTGTCATCTTCTGTTCCACGGGAAGTAAATGTTGCAGCGGCTCAACGAGCAAAAGCACGCGAGAAGAAGAATTACACAAAAGCAGACGAACTTCACCAAAAGATCATAGATTCTGGTTACAGGGTGTTAAGTATTCAGAATGAGGAAGTGCTTGCCCGGAAGTTCAGAATTAGGCTAAGGTAAAAAATCACTATTTGTATCAACTAAATCTGCTATGTATTCTTAGTTTGTGAAGCTGTTTGGTGTTGGAAAAGGAAATAGGGGAATTGATGCACCAGAGAGCCAAATGCCATTTGGGAAAGAGGCACAACAAGAGCTCCTTAAGATTGTTCAATGGAAACGCTTGAAAGTGTTAGTTTATGGAGAAGATCAATATGGGCGATGTGTAGGAGATATATACTGCAATGGGATTTTTGTACAGGTAATAAAAGTACTTCTCTTTTATCTGTATCTTTCAGTTCTGACTAAACTTTGTTTAAATCGTTATCGGTTTCTAATGTAGGAAGCAATGCTAAAGAAAGGTCTTGCTTGGCATTACATAGCTTATGACAAACGCATGGTTCTCGCAAAGGCAAGATTAGTAGAGCTTGTGTTGTAAATACTACAATTTACAAGTTTCTTTAGTTTCTTGGGATACTTTTTTTGAATATTGATTGTTCTATTGATGTGGAAATCAGTGGGAAAAGGAGGCAAGGCAGAAGCGTATTGGCTTGTGGGCTTCTTCAAATCCAGAGAAGCCATGGGACTGGAGAAAGAATAATAGGCGTGAGTAAACAACTGACTCTGTTTGGACAGAAACTCAAGCTCAGAAATCAGCGTTTAAAACAGTTGAGATTTATAATTATTAAGGATTTTCTCTAATTCTGCATTTTCCATTGTAAGATGTGCGTAAGTAAATGGTGTGTACATTCATCCTACGTTTGATGAGTGATATCACAGAACTAAGTAGATATCAAAATTTGCAAATTGATCAAATCATTAATGTGGTGTAGTGATATAAATCAAATCTTTCTGTAAGAAGTCACAACTGACAAAGACAATTCATACTTTGATATTCAACCTAACCTCTAAAACTCAAGCTAAGATCGGAGACATACTTTAAAAGTCTAACAAGAATATTGACAATGGAGAATAAACCAACACTTGAGATAAGATACAGTCTGCAATTGTTTTAAAATAGCACAGCTTCACCAGATAACAAATCTTTAAGTTAAGTCAACCTCCTCAAGCTCCTTCCTTCAGCCTTAATAACAATGTTGTCTTCAAGGTATCATGCAACACAGAGTTGTATAAGCCGGTTTATAGACTATTCATTCAACTTTTTGTGAACTTAAGACAAGATTAGGGTCAAAACAGAGGCCACATGCTATCAACATCTGTGAAATTTGCAACATCTTCCTTGTCAATGCCCCAGTAATGTCATGTTTCATGCAAAGAAAATCTCAAACCAGAACGAACAAGGAGCTTTTGTGGTGTTGGCCATCGTTCAGTAGATTCAAATGACTATAACTCTATAAGCTGAGCAGCATAATCTGGCTGTAGTGAAAGCTAATCAACAAAGACAGCTATTGTAAACCTACCCCCAAAAATTTGCACTCTCGTGTTCCTGAAAAAGTTGGATCCAAATCCTGCAGAAAAGCAGATGTTACGTTTCATATACTCCAAAAATATTAACATTATGGAAATATTTTGTGTATAAGGCAGAACCTGATATTTCTCCAAGCCATAGGTAATGGAAACAACATCGGCTTTGCATAGATGACAATGACCAGCGTTGAGAATATGCCCCTTAACTCCATACTTAAGCAAGTTATTTTTGAAGGAATTGCGGGCTATTTCTTCATACATCTCTTATTGCCTTGTCATATCTGAAAAAAAAAGATACAGAGAGCGCATTATTTGCATATTCTTTGACGAAGACATGTATTCATAATTATTTAATTATTTTTGAAAATTACTCTAAATTATCCTGAAACAAGTTTTGGTTCTAAATGATATTTTAAAAAATTATTAAAGATTTTTTTACTAACTTGTTCTCAAAAAAAAAAACTAGAGTATATATGGTAAACTTGGAAATACAAAAACATGGTATTTTGTTTTGTGAAAATTGAGTTTATAAATCTATGTTACTTAAGTTCATGAATTTATTTGGGATTTTCCCATTTTAATTAAACAACTTCTAGTATGCGACAGTGTCTAGATATATGATTACGATGCCACGTAATATTTGACGTTAATCATTTCTTCTTCTCTCTCGCAAATCTTCATCCCATTACCATTTCCTCCTCGCCGGACTCTTTCTCCGGTAGGGGGAGGGAGAATGTCTCCTGCGATTCGATCACCTCTCTTATCCAACCAAGAGCCTTCATCATCATCATCATCATCGGAGAACCATGGATCATTCCTGGGAGCGGTGTTCAACATCTCAACAAGCATCGTCGGAGCTGGAATTATGTCAATTCCAGCGGCGTTCAAAGTTCTTGGTGTAATCCCATCTCTTTCGATAATAGTGATCATAGCTTGGCTCTCCAATGTTTCAGCTGTGTTTTTGATGAAATCAACGCTCGCCGGAGAATCCATGACTTACGCCGGCGTTATGAAGGAATCGTTTGGGAAACCTGGTTCCGTCGCTGTTCAGATTGTTTCAATGGTTGTGACTTTTGGTTCTATGATTATTTTCTCAATCATAATTGGTAAATTTAATTTTGTCTCCAAAAAAATCTGAAATTTCACAAACCCCTAAAACCTTGAATTGATTCAGCGAGTTGTGTTGTTGTTGTTTGTCTCAGGGGATGTTCTTTCGGGTAATGAGAAAGGTGGAATCATACATTTGGGTCTTCTTCAAGAATGGTTTGGTTCTCATTGGTGGAATACGAGATTCTTTGGTCTGTTGTTCATTTTCATCTTCTTCTTGCTTCCTTTAGTCTTATGCAGACGTGTTGGTACGCTTCTTTAACCAAATCTATTTTCTTGAATGTGCTAGCAATGTGTATTGGTCTGATGATTTAGTCTGTTCATGTTTTTCTGTAGAGAGATTAGCATTAAGTTCTGCAATCTCGTTTCTGCTTGCGTTACTCTTTGTTGTGATAAGCTCGGTGTTAGCGATTATCGCACTTGTCCAAGGGAAAACAAAGAATCCAAGACTCTTTCCAGAACTCAACAATGGTGGAGTATCGTTCTTCAATCTCTTCACTGCTTCCCCTGTTATTGTAACAGCCTTCACATTTCATTTCAATGGTAACAACTAAGAACCGATCTTTAACTCCAAAATCATTACTCTGTTTTCTTTTGCTGATTTTGAAATTATGGGTTTTGACAAAACTATTGCAGTTCATCCAGTCGGATTCGAACTCAAAGATCCATTAAATGTGCTTTCAGCAACAAGAATCTCTGTGATTCTGTGCGCTACGATCTATGCAGCCACTGGTCTATTCTGTTACCTTCTGTTTGGGGATTCCACCATGACAGATGTTCTAATGAACTTTGATCAAAGCACCAATTCTTCCATTGGTTCATTACTAAACAATGTTGTTAGACTCAGCTACGCGATTCACCTCATGCTTGTGTTTCCTCTCCTCAACTTCTCGCTGAGAGCCAACCTCGATGAACTCTTGTTCCCTACAAGAATGTCTTTAGTGAAAGACAACAAAAGATTCTTTGGACTCACTTTTCCTTTACTGATATCTTGTTTCTTGTCTGCCATTGCTATACCGGATATTTGGTACTTCTTTCAGTTCTTGGGATCAACTTCTACAGTCTCTATAGCATTCATCTTTCCAGCTGCTATTGTCCTAAGGTATGTGATATAACCCTTTTTGATTAATTCCTCTTCTGTAATTCTGAATGAATCAAGTTTAAATCGTATCCATTGTTTTGGTGTTTTTCGAAAATTGGCAGGAATGTGAATGGTATCTCGACCTTAAGAGAGAAGATTGTAGCTTCAGTAATGCTTGTTCTTGCTGTTGCCACAAGTATCATCGCCATTGCGACAAATATATACAGTTTCACAACAACAGAAGAAATATGAAATGGTTTCAGCAGTCACTTCTCTTCAAGAGTCTGTAAAATGGTAGAGCTTGTGTTGCATTTATACATATCAATGTAAAATAGGTTTGTAAGGAGTGTAGTGCAATAACAACTTCAGGAAATGGAATGTTTGTAATGGGAAAAAGAATGTATCAAAGAAAAAAATTATTTCTTCATACTCCACAACCAATTGTTGATTATCTATTGACCAAAAAACATTTTTGTGAGGTTGAAGAAAAGTTTAAGTACCAACAATCACATCTAACTCCCAAAAGTTAACATTTGTTCGTTGAAAAGGTTCTTTCAGTCACCTAGTCTTTACTCATTCATGGACTCGAGAGAATTATTTCATCAAAGAGAATAGATTAATTGAATTGGTAGCAAGATATTTTGTTTTCTTTTCGTACACACAAAATTGATAACATTAAAACCAACGTTATGTTAAAACACAACATATATGAGTCGATTGAGACAGTAACAGCTGTTTTTCTTTCCTACCAAAATCTTTTCTCAAACAAGCCGCAGACAAAGTGAGAAGAGTTCCTAGTTCCTGCACAAATCACGATCTTTGTAAGAACTCAACATAATTTACTTTGTTCACTGTATGAGTCATTTGCTGTAAAAAGTTTACCTTCTAATGTTCTTTGATGGAACAAGTATTCCTCGCTTCTCGAGGCTCTTGAATCGATCTCTTGCAAGCGTGCAACATGCCTTTCAAAATAAAAGGATGAATTCTTCAGATTTTCAGCTACCAAGAAAATTCACAAGGACCAGAAAAGTTGGTGTAGGGAATCAAGAATATACCTTCAGCTTACGAAGTGACCCGGTCATCTCTTCTGTTAGGAGAACTTGAACAGGAGGAGCCTCAAATCTGAAATAAACATGAGTCAATTTTCCTAAATCCAATTTTCAGAACTAAAAATATAATTGATGGAATGAGCATTAGTGAGCTACAAAAATACGACGAGAATGTGTGGGAGCAAAGAAGGATTTCGTTTCATACTTGTGCTTTCCCAACCGAGGAGGACGTATCTTCAACACATCCTGCTTAGCAATGACCCTTCGTAAATGTTTATTCTGTTTATCGTCATCTTCTTTGGCTATTTCTTCTAAGATATTGGGCAAGCTAGGGGGACAGAAACAGATAAGAAGAATGGTTAAAACATGATTTTGTGTAGGTGTGATTTTTATAAATAATCATACATATTAACAATGCATTTAAAATCACAAAATACCTGTCAATTTCGTTTGAAATCTTCTCTTTATACTTTTCCTTGGTTTCTTTCTTTCGCAGTGCCTTTTGTCTAGTTCGCTTGTTTAATTCCACACGGGTTACCCTCTTTGTTTTTCTTGGCAATCTGCAGAACAAGAATTTCAAAAACATGAAATCCAACTCTTTGCTGATGGAGTATGTAACCAGTTTACATATAATAAGAGAGCTTTTTACTTGTTCCCAGCCTCTGACACTTCATTCTCAACGTCAGCATCATCTTCATCTTCATTAACATTGTCCACATCAAGAAAGTACCTCTGAGAGAGTAATTACAACAGCCACATGGTATAAACTATCAAATTCAATGCCCATTTTTACATTGCTTATTATATTACATACAAGTAAAAGACTTACCTCGTCTTCATTGATTTCATCTCCTTCAATAGTCAAAGGAACAGGTGCAGGCCCTAACTCAGTTTTGTAAACTTTCTGCATTTCTTGAGCAACAGCTTTAGCCAACACATCCTGCAATATTACAATAAGGGAAGTGAATGCGATATCCGCACATAAGACCAATAAGCCAAGCTTAGATCTGTGGAACTTAATTCAGAATAAAAATTCTACCTGGTGACTTTCAGTTGTAGGGTTGTATGAGCATCCTGGAGGTTCAATTTCTACTGCTGGAATAATTGATGTTTTTTTGGAAACCTGTACACCATAACAAGTCTAGCCAACTGAGTCACTGTCTAAAACAAACTCAAGGGAACAACAAAAGCAAACAACTTCATTACAGAGGACATATTACCTTTCTAGGATTGCTCTCAAGTTCTCCTGCAAAGTTTTTCATTGCAAAAGAAACGTTAAACCATGACATCTACCCAAAAGAACAAAAAATAAAGATTAAGAAACAACTAAATGTAGAATATTTGACTAAACTAACCTTTAATATCATCACCCCACAAGTCCACAATAACAGAATCGTCACCATCATTCTGCAAATAAGTGAAAGAAAAACATATAAAATAAGCTCCCCGGAAAAATTAAGAGACAAAACATCTTATACATCTATAAAATCATATAATCAAATTACTCACCTTTTGAACTTGTTTAGATGTTTTGCTTTCTATGGCGATTGTCTTCTTACTTTTCTTCAACTTTGGCTTTGAAGATGACACTGCCACGACGAATGGGTTCTTCTTTAAAACACTGTCACACCGGAGCACTTTCTCTCTATGTTTCTCAATCTTTCGCTTCACCGGAAGGTCTGACACAAAAATCAAATCAAACTCAAATCTCACATAGCCTTCTTTCAAACCAATAAAACTCTTTTGCTTTATATAAAACTCCCTTAAATCTTATCAAGCAGCTAAATAAGTAACCTTCGCCCAAAAAAAAAAACACTCGAATTCAATTCATTGCTCTGCTGATGCTAATGTATCGGAAATTTTGAAAATTTTCAGCTGATTATAGAAACTAAACCTATATATTAGGAGAAACAGAGAGAGAGGTAAGAAGAAAACCATGAGATTTCTCGACATGGAAAAGATCCTCGCTGGGAGCTGCGGAGAGATTGCCGCCGGAAAGAGCATCTTTGGTAGCTTTCTCGTAGAAATCTTCAATGTCCTCGGTGCTTATGTTAGCTCTCCATGCTTTTTTACCTTTCCTTGAAGTCTTTGCCTTCTTCCCCATTTTTCTCGATCTCTCTCTCTTACTCGGCGGCGCGCAGAGTTTGATTCAGAATCGAAAGAGAAGAAAGGAGATGATTGAAGTAGGGGTAGGGCTTACAAACAAACATTATGGGCCTTTAAGTAGCTCCATTTCCTCTAATGGGCCCATATAATCCTTAGATTTTATTTTTTAATTATTCTCGCATCGACGTATATATAATGTTTATACATTAAGTTTGAGGTTTGATCTCAAATTGTATATATAGGGATTAATAGAGCTAATTTTATCGGAGATTTTTAGTGTGATGAAAATTGATATTGTTCGTCATGTATGATTACGTATGTTAAAAATAAATTAGAATAGTCTATCATGATTCTTATCTCGACTCATAAGTCATAACCTATTAACTAACAAAAAATATTATAATTATTTATTGTGAATGATAAATATATTAGATGATGATAAAAAAATCTCACACTATTTATAAGATTTTGTTTATGTTTTTAAAAGTAAATTTGCCATTTCAAATAAAAAATTATTCATTTAACAAAACTAAATTTTAAACTTTTGATGGTTATCCCATTATTCTGATATATCAATCATCATCTTTCTTCTTTTTTTTTCTTCTCGTAGTTACAGTTATAAATCTGTGAGATCAAGATACCATCCGAGTACCCATATTAATTTGATTAGATGTTAGACTTATTAAGTCTATGTCCTTTATTAAGGAGATTGCTCTTTCAGGTAACATCATGAATTTTTAATCTGTGAAACCAACAATATAATAATATACATATGAATATAACTCGGATAATATTAGCTTTAAAGGTATTCTGCAACTTGACATTACGGTTAACTTAACACATGCATGGTACCTTTAAAAAACAAAAGAGGTTATTAAATGAGCAACACTATAACTTGCACGGTACTAAGATTGATTAATTTATAGATCTTATGTTACTTAACTAGTACTTTAATAAAGGATTTAATTATGCCCCTGTTGATATATTATTTATTGCCCCCACTACTTAATGTTTTTCATATACGTTTTGATCAATACAAATACAATATATAAAACTCAATTAATTTTTATGTATTTTTGTTTCCAAGCACATATTTCTTTAACTAAATGAATACATATCAAATCTCTTTTGTTAATTTGGAAGAATTAACCAAATATTCTAAATGTTAGAAAGTTTGCTTTAGCTTTAGCTTTAGCTTTTACTTAACTAAAATTTGACTTTTTTTGTTTTTATGTTTTACGAAAGTAACCTCAACTTTTATTATCATATTTTTTTCTCTTTCATTTTCTGTTTTAGATTTTAGTCAAATTTTGTTTTTTTTCTGTTTTTATCAAACACGAAATCTTTTGTTCAGATATCAATTATTTTATATGTTACGAGAATTTAATTGATTTCTTTTTTTTAGATTTTTTTTTGTTTTTTCATTTCTTTTATTTTATATTTTAGAATTTGTTTCTGTTTAGTAATTTTTTTTCAAACCTTAGGATATTTTTGTTAGTTATTATTGTGTTTTAACATGTTATTTAATACATTTTTATAATTTAATATTGTTGTCCCTGATAAAATTAATTTATGGATCCTGGCAATACGCATATATGTAAGCATAAATGTAGTAACAGATTAGTGTTAAATGTGTATATTATTTTCTGCAGTATTCTGATATGTATATATATGAAGATGAAAATGATTGAGCAATGTCTATTATTTGATCAAATACTATACAAAGAAATGGGGGAAATATATATATATATATATATATATATATAAAAGGTGATGTTTGGTAGCACAAAGCCGCCCCGTGACCTAATTCTCATTTGATTCTTTTGTCACATTCAAGAGGAGAGTGGGGTAGAACAAATTGATAAACCCTGACTACAACATATTATTGTAAATTCTTCTTAAGATATGTTCAGTATTATTTTGTCCCTTTGGTCTCTTCTAAATCCCAAGTATGGTCCATCTAATATGTTATATCTTGGAGTTTAATTAATGAGTCGTCCTTAACATTGATGTGCCAGCATAGACACGAAAGAACGAGATCTAAATATTTGTAATAAAATATGATGATGATCATCTACACTTTTTAATCAAACGTGAGAAACATTATTACAGCTTACACTGTTCACGGATTACTCTTATATTATACTCCCTCTGTTTCATTTTATTTTTAGTTTTAAGATTTTTTTTTTGTTACAAAATAAGTGTTGTTTTGGATTTCCAATGTAATTTTTTGATAAAAATTTATATTTTTACCTTTAGTATTTAGTATAATAACCAATGAAAAAATTGGTTTGGTGTATTAATGAGGGATAAAATAGAAAATTTTATTGTTTTCTTAAATAGTGTGTAAAACTCTAAAACAACAAATAAAATGAAACAGAGGGAGTAATTTCTTATAATGGGACCACTAATTAATACGGTATCATGTATTTTTGTCGAAAAGAGAATCAATTTCTATTTGTACAAAAACCTAAAACTCTAGAGTTTAAATGAATCATTAAATTAGTATGATGTTAATGGATATATAGTTGTCTGGTGTATCTTACACCTTTTCTTTTCTTTTAGACAAACATGAATTATCATATGATATTTTCGGTGGAATTTACCTCTATTTACCAAAACTGACCTTTTAACAATATTGTCAATATATATTATCACAACCTTTTTAAAAATAATCTCATTTTAATATTATTGTGTGGTTAAAAAAAATTAAAGCTTTTAAGTGACTTTAAAAAACTAATTTTAAAATTTTAGATTCCTATACAAAGTAGGATAAAAATAGATTAAAATTCATTGAAATAGATATTAAACCAGGTTATATTGATAGATTGCATAAAAACAATTGGTGGAGGTCCAAATTCTGTTTTGGAATGGAAGCAAGATGAAATATGTTCCAAAAAAAAGTTGCACTGAAAACGCGATGGAAGGTTGAGGTCCAATAGAAGGTACATATGTTTCGTTTTGCTAACATAAAGACATCAAGAAATAAAAATGAAAATATTTTTAAGTGTAGGTGAAAAGACAACTAAAACAAACAAACAAAAACCTAAAACCAACTCAAATAATCGAAACTTTATAACTAAGAAATTTCTTATATGTAATTGAAATTAAGAACCACAAACCTAAGAAAAAAAGGGAAAAAATTCCGATAAATTGATTAAAATTTGTAGAGTACCTTTTGGTTGAGCTGATAATAACTTATGCTCATAACAGTGGTTCATACGTCGGACGTATAAATTTACAAGTACAATCAGATCCCGTTCCTAATATGTAGGAAACGAATCAATGCTCGTTTTGCAAGTGGAACTATCTATGAATATTGGATTTCATAATTTTTTTATAACATGAGTTTAATTATGTTCATGCTGTAAAACCAAAATGATACTAAAATCAATTGTCCCGGGCGAGAAATATAGTTCAGATGGGGGAGGAGACAAAAGAGATATAGCTGTCACACACACGAGACTCTTTTACGATTTTTTCCTTTTTATCTGTATTTTACATTTTTCCTAATGTCTATTTACATAAATAAATAGTAAAATAGATAATATGGAATAAGAAAATACTTGTATTTCTAAAATGATCATTTCTAAGCTGCCAAGACTTTTAGTCTTTTATTTTAGCAAAAAAAAAAAAGACTTTTAGTCTTTTAGAAGCGAAAGGATGACAAGGTAACTCTTTGTAGCCATTACTTTAACAAAACAAAAAATTTTAAAAAATAATAACTCTTTGTAACCATTATAATTAGATATATATAGCGACCCTTTCTATATACATATGTACACATAGAGATAGACATAATGTAAGTCATATTATCCCACAACATGTATAAGTTAATCTACAGTGTATATAAACTAATTTCTATAGCATATACAAACCCATCATGTATAATTCCAACCATCATATGTATAAACTTTTTTTGAAAATGTATAAACTTAATTACAACATTAACCGATTCCTTTTTTTCTTAATAACCACAACCATATAAGCATTCTACACTACTATATATATAGACTCGGCTATTGCATGTATCGTCTGGATACAACATGCATGTATAAACTAAAGTATAACATATTTACTACTTCATGTATTAACTAGTTATGATATGTATAAGATGTATAGATCCAACTAATACGTATAACGTATACATAAACCCAACTACAACATATTCTATGACATGTACAAATCCCATAGATTTAAAAAAAAAAAAACATGTTACAAATCCGTGCCACATGTATGTCCTAAACTACAACATTTAGTAACCCTTTTACATTAAGACAATAAAATGTCATTCGTTTTCGTATATAGAACTTGAGCGCATCTGAATGTTTATTTATCTCTAAGACAATTTTTGCATTTGAAACCTTCGTGTAGATGCAATCAGAGCCATTCCTAGAGATTTTATGACCCTATGCCAAAAATAATAATACTCTACATGATTTGTTAATACTAATTTTAAGATTAAAATAACTATAATTAATATATTTTCTATATGATTATGATAATAAATTATGAAATTTCTGAATAATATTTTTCTAAGAAAAAACTATAAAAGGATCATAAAATAAACTAAATTGATTTTTTAAAATTATGTTTGTAAAAAATAATTAAAATAAATTATTGGTAAAATTTATAAGTAAGAGTAATTAAAGAGTGAATGAAAATAAAAAGTATGGCAAATATAAGAAAATAAACATGTATTGGCCGCAAAAATTAAATATGAACGATGAAAGATTTAAAAAAACAATGATACGGATTTGAAACTGAATGGAGATATACTTTGAGGTAACTTTAAAACTATTAGATCACTAAATATTTTGATATTTAGGGCCCTAAAATTTTATAAATAAAACAGGGTCTTAGGCGAATGTTTAAAATTTTCCTTTCTAGGCACGGCCCTGAATGCAATCTACTTCATTTGTTTAAAAATAAATGGGATGCAGTATTATATGAAATGAGTGAAATGTATATGGTTTTATGCTAATAAGTTTTATCAATTAATTTTTAAAATATTTATAGAAATTTAATCTTCATTGAATATTCATCAAAAGATATTTCAAGAAAATCATAGAGAAATTTAATTTTTATTAAATCATATAATCTTGTTAAATGAACTTCTAGATATTAAAAAATAATTTAATAATCATGGTCAATTTTTTCTTGTGGCCGACTTATTTTTTTGTTTTATTTCTTTGGTCAACTTGTGGCCGACTTATTATTAAATGGAATGTATTAAGTTTTTGAATGGATTTGTATCAAAGTAAACCTATTTATAACTCTTGCTGTGTTTTTTCGTCAACTTTATATTATTTTCTTAAACAGTTGACTTATATAATTTTAGGTGATATTTTAACAGTATCAAACTTATATATATATATATATATACATTTAAGGTTGCAAGAGATATTAACATTTAAGGCTGCCAAAAAAAAGAGATATTAACATTTAATGGATTGCAGCTCAAACATATATGTATGTGATTTGGATTTGGACCCCTGCCGATGTGGTAGCACGGGGTCTAAGTCAAGTCGACAGCAATCATCAATCATAAAAAGAAGTTGAATACTAAGATTAATTATCTAGTCCGTATAATAGCATACATTGTTCATATAATACTAATTTAATAGGCTCGATACCACCAGTACAGATTTTAGACATTTTAGTTTAATATATTTTGCTAAATAGAAGGTTTTGGTGTTCTTTCTTAATAGAATTTTGCGGTAGTTTCCATAAAACTCCAACCATTCCATTTGAATTCAAAAGTATTTATCGAGCAATACACCCGGATCATGGAGTAGACGAGCGGGGTGGGGGAGGGAGAATCAAGGGTTGTGCACTAAGAGTGTATAGGAGGAAGAAGAGGAGAGAAAATAGAAAAATGTCGAAATGAATATGAAGCCATAGACGTGAGAGAAATGGGGTTTGATGAAGCAACGGAACTTGTGTGTAGAGTGTTGTTTTGTTGTGATGATTAATTGGCACACATGTGAATTGGTGGGTACGTTTGTTTGTCCGTCTCCAATATAGAAAATCTTCTATAGTCTATATACCAATGCTAATCTATCCAAACTTACATATTTACATGTATCTATACGCTTGCATATACGCACAATTCTTCGAAAATATACCTAAGTGTGCGGAGTAACTTGATGTAAATATATAGATGTGTTTTTTAGATTGATCCATCAAATCATACTACTATATGTAATTTGAAGGGAAATTGTTAGACATCGACCTATATATGATATTTGTTTTGAAAGACGTGACTTTACATTGGTGTTTGTTCAAAAAAGGGATTTGCTTGTATAAATGCATAGATGCACATATACATACGTGGTGTATACGGCATGTATATACATATATACGTATAGAGAGGACAAGGAGAGATGAGGAATAGGTGAAGAGAGAGGAGGATATATGTGTGGGTTTGTGTTCATAAAGATCCCCGTGAGGAGTGTTTGGAGGCATTCCAAAATCGCAACTAACATTCTTTTGTTTGCTTTTATCCTCTCCTTCACTTCTTTCGATGCTCCCAATTTTTTTTATTTTTTCTTTGATTTAATTTACAATTTTTATTCTCCCCCCCCATATATCACGAGCTCATCATTCCCTTTCTCGTCCCTCTTTTTTTTTTTTTTTTTTGTTACTTTCACTATCTCTTCATTCGTCAATTATCCTATTAATAACATTATTCCAGTACTGTCACGTAAATATTCATATACTGATATACATATATGTGTATATATAACCGAAATTTACTCATTCCCAAGTTAATTCGAATGAATTTTTTCTTGTTGTTGCAATGACCATAACGAATAGGTATCGTAAATGGTACTTTCATCTTTTTTAATTCGTGACGGATTCGAAAATGGATCCCAAAAGAGAGAGGGTGATAAAGTCTCTGTTTGCTAGTTATACTACATTCGTTTTTTTAGCAAATTTTTGTTACTCTGAGTTAGAATTTATAGCTGAATGACTAGCTAATCATCCAACTTTTTTAAAAAAAAACTAGTATATACATGATAAAGATTTTACATAAACTTTTACCCGAATTCGAAGGGTATATATCATATCATTATAAGTATATATAGTGGAGATTTGTAGTCATATATTTTTATCGGTTTCCAAAAGTTCAAAGCTGGCGATAGTTGTTATCAATTATCGTGATTATTCTTGGAGGCGTTAGATCACATCAAATTAATATGGTGGTAACGTAGCGCGCGTACGTATTTTCATCACATCGAGAGTTTACCTCAATACACATGGACAATAAAAACATAGTGATTAATTTACAATATTCAAGTTGGTAGGTAAGGGTATAGACACGTACATGTATATTTTTATACGTATTTTATATTATATGAATATTGTAAATATACGATAAATATTTACATAAGAAAACAAAATAAAATTTGTGTCGAATATTAAATAAAATAACGTCTATTGAGACATAGAGGCAAGCAAGTAATTCACGAGATACAAATCGGAGTTGTCCGTATATTATATTTTGTAGCGATCAAGAGAGACTAAGGCAGACATGTGAAAGGGGAGAGGATCCTATAAACAATTTAATCTAAGATCTCTGCTTCCTCCTTCTCATATATATATACACATAGTTCCTCAACATAGAAGAGAGTAGAAATCGATCGAGGAATCTCAATACGAAGGAAGAGGCTAATCAAAGCATAGAAGAAGAATGGTTTCGAGGGAACAGAAGAGAGGTTCTTTGAAAGAGAAGTTTCAATTGCTTCGTTCAATCACTAATTCTCATGCTGTAATTATTGCATCATCCTCTCTTTCTTTTTCTGTGTCCGACGGAGATATATCATATAGCTTCTTTTTTTCAGTCAATCACAATTTCGTCCCTTTGGATCATTTTCTATCACTTGGGTATTTGAATCCCTTTGGATCTTCTATATTGCTGTTTATTTTATTTTTAAAAAATTTATTTCGGTAACAACTTGATTCTCTCCTAAGCATATATAGAAGAACATATTATTTACAAAGAAGATATATGGGCCAATCATGGTCGATGTATTAAAGATTTTGGAATGATGTATATGCTACTAATATGTGTTCGTGCACACGTGTTTTGATGACAGGATAACGAAACATCGATCATAATGGATGCATCGAAATATATCCAAAAGCTTAAACAGAAAGTCGAAAGATTCAACGAAGACAGTACCGCAGAGCAATCTTCAAGCGAGCCCACGGATGCTACGATACCAATGGTATAAAGAATCACAAACATTTAAACATTTGTTTGGACCCATCATATATATAATTATGTATACGTATGTGATTAATGTGTGAGAAATTCATTTAAGAGGTTTTTGATTGGAAAATTTTATAGGTAACAGTGGAAACCCTAGAAAAGGGTTTTATGATAAACGTATTCTCAGGGAAGAATCAGTCAGGCATGCTTGTTTCGGTATTAGAAGCCTTTGAAGATGTTGGGCTTAACGTTCTTGAAGCTAGGGTTTCATGTACCGACTCATTTAGCTTGCATGCCATGGGAGTCGAGGTAACTAAATAATTTTCACACCATCGTTTCTATATTACAATATAGTATATACATCGTAATTAAAATTATTTGACTATAGATGTTTTGGACAGTGTTTCTATGAAGTTCTTGACACAATGATTTTTTGTATTGGTGTCATCATATGTTTTTACGAAATTCTCTGTGGTTTCACTTACTTTATGACTTGTGATTTTGCTGGTGAAAATTTAAAAACCATACAGATACAGTATATTATAAAACAAAGGGGGGCAATCTTAACACACACACGCATACAACATATAAACATGTGTTGTCTATGCCTATGTCTATATGTGTGTGTTGGCATATATATAATTTATTTAATGATTACGTCACTGTTAATGATAAAAATGTAGAATGAAGATGGAGAAAATATGGATGCTGAAGCAGTGAAACAGGCGGTGACAGATGCAATCAGGAGCTGGGGTGACAGCAATGATTCACAGAGCTAGATTGACCCACTATATATTTTTATTTTCCTTTATTTATTTCGTATTATACAAAATATAATAACACAATTTCATTAGTATTTCTCTATTTTATTTTTTTCTGTCCATCTTGTAGCCCAGAATTTCTCCCTAAAAGGGATAAATGAAGAAAAAAATCAATTGTATGTTTCTATTTATTTTACATTATCAATTTTAGAAAATACGTATTCAAAGTAGTCACGTAATTACTGATGCATATCAAATTATCAACTGAGGCAGTTAAAAATGTCTTCATTGTAAATTAGAATATCAGAAAAAAAAAAACGCTCAGCGTTGTTTCTGCATTTAGCAGACAAAAACATTACTATTATTTCGGATTTGATCAGATGATCTTATAATTAAACTTACCTTTTACCACAGAAGAAGACAAACGTTTTTGTTCACGTGAGCAAAATTTAACTCCAGAAAACCTGGAAAGTAAAACGTACGAAATACATCCGTCCTACATATATGTTCTCCACACGATTGATCCTTTATTCCTTTACTTAATCATGATTAAGTCTGATAATATGATTTACTTTACCATAAGATAATTAACAAGACAATGCATTTTTCAGAGAAAATATTTTCGATCAAAAACTGAATCCGAACGAAAATAGCATGAACACGATCCATAGAGAAATATTTGAGTTTATACTGATTATTTTATTTTGTTCAACAACAAATGTTTTCTTAAAACGATATTTTTTTTTTTGGAAAACAAAAAAAAATTGAACCGAAAAGGGAATTGAACACTTTTAATCAAGATCACGTGCAGTGCTGCGTGGTTATACGACGTCAGGCACATAGGGTGGGGTTGGTATTACTGATAACACATTGTAAAGAGGAGAAATTACAAACTTTGAAGTTGTAATTTGGAACTGGATAGTAATGGGAAGTTATGTTCCGTAGCCATAAAAACATTAGTAACTGAGATTGTTTGAGATAATTATCAAACGACACATAGATGTTTCGCCAACGGAACTGCGCCAAGAAAGGCTGACAAGTGACTAACTACAGTGTCATTCTTCGTGGAAGATCCTGGAAAAAAATATTTGAGTTTGAGTTTGAATTAATGAATTTGAGTTTTAAAATAAAAAGTAACACTAAAATGAATTTGAGTTTGTCTCCAATAGTTTTCTCATATTTTCTTTGAAAGAAAAATATTTCAAATATATATTACTATTTACTATTTACTACTATTTATTTTTAAGAACCCATTTTAATTTCTAATATCCTTTTTTTTGAGAAAAATATGAATTATTATGAATAGTGTTTTTCAAGTGTGATATATTACTATTTAGTCTTATTTTCTTCTCTCAAAATAGTGTACCATTGGAGAAATTTTTTTTCTGATTTTTATGTTTTATCTCAAGGAATCATTGAAGATGGTCTTAGTGCCTTATCAATAGATCTCAGGAAAAATGATAATCTCATTATCTTCTCGGATCCCCCAAATTAATATGTAATTTTCTTTTCATTCGGGTTTCGAGAGCCTAGTTCCTACACTCTCACTTTAAGTGTGTAGTAAAAAAGCATATGTACGTTTAACACCAGAAATCTCTAAAACTCCATCAACACCTTTTCAAATATTTTTAGAAACCTTAAAGATAAATTACACTCTTAAAACATCTAATCACTAATCTAACAATAAACGCGTTTATTCAATCATACATTAGTAGTCACTACTCTCACTCAAAAAAAAAAAAACAGGTTCTTCTAATAGCAAAATATTCATTACTCACAACAACCCGTCCTGTAAAATTAGATGTCCAATGCAAAATTTAAATTTGTAGTCATTATTTAAAAATTTTGGTCAGACCTTTTATTTATAGATGAATGATTTAAAGTCGTCGTCAAGCAAGAAGCAAAAAAAATTGGTAAAATGGAATTAAGTCAATCCTATGATTATGTCAACTGACCTGAAACGTTTAATCAAAAAGAGATGAAACAAGAAAAGCAACACTATGGTTCTTCTAGCGATAGTAGGTTTTACAGTAAGGACAAAAGTTGATGTTACTAGATCGAGTAACAAAAGCCTTCATTATCTCCACTGCAAGATTTGGGTGATTGACAACAAACAAGTTGAACTGAGCAGAGCTAGCAATGGTACGTAAATTGGTTTGGATATTAGTGAAGGCAGCATCATGGAGGGCTATGTCAAAAGGGATTTGGGCAAGCTCAAGGATGTTAAGAGCGTTGGATGAATTCAAAGAGGATATAAGATTGTTTCTACAAAGGTCCCGTAGATGCGGAATCTCATATTTGTCAGCTGCAAGATAGAGCGAGCGAGCATGTTTGTTGAGAGTATCAGAAGAAATGGAGCCATCAACACTGTAGATGAACTCAACTAAAGCCTCTAACTCTTTGTGTTTCATCTCAGAGAGAGTGATTGTCTCTAGCTTAGACGAAGCCTTGATCTTGATCTCATCTGGTTCCAGCATCTTCTTAAGCACCTCTGATCTTGCTGCCTATTTCAAAATTCCAAAATCTCATAAAACAAAATGAAAAGCATTTCAAGCAAAAGGCAAGAGAAGAAGTTAGAGAGGAGGACCAGAACAAGTTTGTGCGCGGAGATAGTTGCAGCCTCATCCTCAGTGTCTCCTGCCTTGAGCTGGACATCAGATTGCCATTGTTCCGTCTAGAGCTTCCTAAATCCATTTAAGAAAACCTCTTTGTTGCTCTGTGTTGCCATTGCAATCCGATTATAAACCTGAATGAGGACAATTTGGTAAATATGTATGTAGAAATCCACAAAGGAACACATTGGAAAGAAATCTCAAAGCTTGGCAAAATCGAGGAGCAAGATAGATATAATTAATGGCGATTTGAGTAAGCAATCGAAGCAACATAGAAATTGGAGATAAAAACATGCGATTGTCGAATACAGAAAAGTTCTAGTACCAGAACAGTTGAGGACAAGGGTTACAGCGGAATTCGAGAAACTCTGTTGACGTTGGACCAATGACTGACTCTCAACGACTGATCGGTTGAAGCTGGAACCGATTCAGTTTCGATTACCAGCCGCAGGTGAGCTCTGTCACCCGGCAGAGATCGATTTTGAATCCTCAGCTCAGAGGAATGTTAGATTCAGATGACGGAGAATGGATACTCATCCGAATTATCATCTCTTCTTGACGCCATTGCTACTACTGATCTGTGTTTTCCGGCCACTTCGCCTTCTAATTCCACAAACCCACTCTCCAATTCGGGTAAAGTCTCCATTTTTATTTTCTTTTTTTCCTCTAGATTATGTGAAGCTGAGCATAAGACGAAGAATTGATAGATTATACTTGCATTATATAGTGGAAGAAGAAGACAACTATCTGGGTTGCACAACAACTTAGTAGATTCATTGAGAACTTGATATTCAATGTTATCTCGCTTAATTTTATTCTCTTTATTACTATAATATTCCCATGTTTGAGAAATGTTCTGTATTTGGTGACAAAGAGGTTCTTGAATCTTGAGTTTTACTCTGTAATAAAGAAGAAGTAAAGAAACTGATCAACAACGAACCTGGCCAATCAAGCTACAACTTTACTCTGTCATGCTTCTTTTTTGTTTTTTCGTGTGGCGTTGTTCTGTTTCTGAAAAGTATCTACCAGTTAAGCAACAGTAATGAGATAATCTATGAGTATAGAGGAGGTTAGTACTCTCAAAATTATTGTGGGTGTTCCTGTAAAGTTTGAGCCTTTTTTTTCTTAATTTAGTTATTGTTTTCGATACTTGTAACAGAAGAAACACACAATGAGAGCAGATGAAAACAGACCAAAACCCTTACAAGCAGCTCAGGAAAATGGCGAATTTCAGAAATCTTCTCACCACAAGTTAAGGATATTTTCGGCTTTAAAATTTTAAAATGTGATATCAAGGATTCATCATTCCAAACTAAAGTCTTGATGATCATTGTGCATCTTCTATATATCAAACACCGATATCTTTACTGTTTTCGTGTCACTTGCTTTACTGATTACAGTGTTATGCAATCATTTCCGATAGACTAGTACCCAATGTTTTTCCACTTCATATGTTTTTTCCTCTTTATTGGACTTATAAGTTTTTCATGAAATTTCGAAATTTCTCATGAGATCTTATTGTATTAATACTGTGTCTGTGTGATGAGATAAGCAATTTGCATCTCCAATCTGGAAATGTAAGAAAACATTTTCCCATAGACCCTAAAATGGGTTCAAGTTGTTTAAAGAGCTTGTTATATGAGTTTTTATCCCCCAAATCTAAGTTTAGCTACCGTTTTAACTTTGAAATTTCAGATGCTTTAAACACGAAATCAAAAGAAAACAGATTTAGTGCTAATGATCCCTGATGACTATATCGAGCAGCGAAGAGCTTACTTCAAAGATATTGATTGATTTGAGTTGCCAGAAAAAGGAGGTAATCACTAGTAACGACCTAGAGCAAGTAAAATTACTATTTCACATGCTTAAAAAGACAGAGTGGTCCACAGCAATGTTTTGTGATTGGCTCTGTTTCACTGGCCCATTAATACACATATACCCACCTTCATTGTGATATACAAAAGATGTTTATGGTTGTAGATAGACATGAATTGACAGAAGCAGAGTCATAATAGAAAGTTTTGGAGCCTTTGAATGGTGGAACCAACAAGGTCTTATCGTCGAGTAATCTGTATGAAACATTATCTTTAACAGTTAACAGTATGTACCACTTGAGCACTGGCTGTGTTGTAGTCATGGAGAAGTAAAGACTAAGTAATGTGAAGTGAGAAAGAATCTTTTCCAGTTAGTGGTTCTACGTTTGACCCTAAATTTCTCTCAATGTCCTTCTCATAGATATCTTATAGCTAAAGCTAATTAAGTTACCTCTAGCTTATTTTTCAACTCTCTACAAGTTGCAATGTGAAGCCAACAAATCAACCTTGTCAAATCGTTTTGTGATCATTAACTCTCTATTGTACTCTTTGCTCTATTATCACGACTCTTGATCAAATGCTAACAAACCGGGCTTTTTTGGGCGTACCTAGATTTGTTTCTTGGGATTGTTCGCAGTCACATATTTTACGGCGACTGCATAAGATTTCCATAGGACTAGGATATATCATGATAAGATTCAGTATTGTTGGAAGTGTTGAGTTTCCGGAATTATGAGGTTTAGAGTTTAAGCTATGGTTTACGAACTTTAGTTGTGTAAATCTCACACACTTTTGCTACATTTGGGTTAAAAAAAAAGTTTGACAACTCACATAATACAATGATACCATTGAGGAACAGAAA
>CM051376.1:3751405-3826405 GCA_028015245.1 Cardamine occulta | reverse complement strand
GGAAAATAAAGTTACGGCTTCTAAAAAAAAACGTGGTTTCATTATTTGGGTTTTGCACCAATGTCATTTTATTTGGCAGTCTTTTACAGTAAAGTCAAATCTTAGTGTTGAAAATATTTATTTTCCATTCCATTTTTGGTTATGTTTGTTACGTGTGGTTCTCAGCATTTCCGGCTCCATAATATCTGAGCTCATCAAATAACAAAACCATTTTTTATCATTTTCCAAACCACTTTTGGAACTCTTTTGCGATATTGGATCAATTGTAAACAAGTATTTCATCCATTTCCACAAAACTTGTCGTTTTAACATTTTCTGCACAATAAAATATTTTTGAATATACTGATATACCACTATTCAAAATACTATCATTTAAACAATGACAACTTAAGCTCAATTAATTTTATTAGATTTAGGTAAATGGTAAATAAAACCTTGAATTTTTAAAGTGACATTCGTTTCTATAAAACGATATTTTGTGAGATGGAAAGAGTAAATGTAAACAATCAACAACAATTTATGTAGGTAAGTGAAGATTTGTACGAATTACACAAAGGATAATAGATAGCTTCGATGATATAAGAGTTGGATGCATTTATTGATAATATCATCTCATCAAGTTCCATGCATGTTTCCTTTTCTTTCTCTATAAAGACAAAAGGCCATCAAGGCTTAAATCCTAAGGTGGGGGCAAGACATCAAAAGCTTTTGGACCACCATTTTTCGCCCTATCGTTCCAATTCTATTGGATGCATCAAACGCGTCTTTGGACCACAAACGCTTTTGATTTTCACTGCAAGTTTCGTTTGTTCATGTTTCAAACAGAATGGAATGTCTCAGAAATTTTACTTTTTATCCAAGATATTGTCTTGTCATGAATTGAAAGTCGGCAAGTAAAAAGGTCATGATACGTTATGACGATATCCGGATTTTTTGTCTTGATTCTTAGGAAACAATTTGAAGATTAAGAAACCATATCCCCTATTTATTTGTATTTCGTACCAATCCAATCCAATACTTGTATTGTGCATATGCTTCTTAAATAGTGCACGTGCGGTATTAAGATGGTTGGTTTGTATTTCTGATGAAGCTGAAGAAGCTCGTATATGGTCTATAGAATCAGGAACATGTAGACTCAACTCTAATTACTCGAAGGAATGCGGAATCTTGCTGAATTCCACCAATTAGCATCATTTACCCTCTTTTTTGTTGTCAACAATTAGCATCATTTACCTTCAATGTCCAAATTAGCGAGGAAAAAACAATTCTTCATGTCCGTTTCAGTTCATTCCAAAAAAATACATCTACTAAAAAAGAGATAAATAGAATAAATTAAGTTGAATGAACGAAGATAAACAAAATTAAATGACTGAAATTTAACTGTTAGATGAAATATTGTATTCTCTCATTCATTCGTCTGCAATATTGGATAAACCTGGTGTTATTACGTTCTTAATTTTGTTCTTTTCATATTTTTATTAACTGGTGTTATACAAAGGCACCATTAAGTTAGAAAAAGGAGGGACATGAATAACTTTTTAACCAGAAAAAAAGACATTAATTTAATAGCATAGCTATGGTCATATGACGAAACTATGCTTGGAAAACGTGACAATAAAATTTATACACAATTTACGACATTTTTTGTCAGAAATATTTATTATATACTCCCTCTGTTTCATTTTATTTGTTGTTTTATATTTTAGCACACAAATTAAGAAAACATTTAAATTTTCTTTTTTATCCTTCATTAATACACTAAATAAATTTTTTCATTGGTTATCATATTAAAATAGTAGGGGTAATAAAATAAATTTTATTTAAAATTTACATTAAAAACCCAAAACAACATTTATTTTGTAAAAAATAAAAAAAACCTAAAACTACAAATAAAATGAAACAGAAGGAATATATATTTTTTTTTTAGTCAAAATTTATTATATTTGTTTTCTACAACTTTTATACGCCTCTTCCAATATGTATTTTTAGCATTGTCGGTCAAATTTTCGTACGTTAAGGCTAAATGCGTCGTGCTGCATCTAACGAACGTAGTAAGTTTTTTTTTTCTTTTTTTGGGGGAAAAAGAGTGATAATTGATAAACTAAACCGGTTTATTGAGTGTTTTCTTTTTTTCTTTTGTGACAGGATGCCATAAGTTTATCGAGTGATTCTTATCATTGAAACCAAAAATGTCAGCATCGGTACCTGTTGCTGACCAGAAATTTTCGGCTCAATATATGTATGACTTTTAATTGTATTTTCCTCCATATTTAAACTATAATAAACAATATGGACCAATGCAAAATTGTACTATATACCATCCAAGGGTATATAATGATGATGATGATAGTGGTGGTTACATGACCAAGGTGATGATGATGACATATTAATGAAAAGGAAACAAAAAATCTAAGCGGTGGCTTTATATGTATCACATACTTGATGTTGTGAAGAGTAAGGCAAATAATAGGCAATAGCTAAGCTAAGCTAATCTTTAAGACCTTGTTTTTCAATCCCTTTAAAATAAAATAAAATGCAACCTTAAACTATTTCCGTTTAGTCTCTCTTCCCGTACCTGACCTCTCATAGCACTCTCAACTCTCACAACATCACCAAAAACATCCCAGAAAAAACATCAAATATTTTATAAATATTAAAAAATTTAATGGAGGATTCAAAAGTTTACACACAAGATGGTACCGTCGACCTCCAAGGCCGTCCCGTCCTCGCTTCCAAGACTGGCCGTTGGAGAGCTTGCGCTTTCCTCCTCGGTATTTTCGTAATCTCAAGTCATTATATTCATCTAATTATAGCAATTGAACATTATTTAACGGCTTAAAGAGCATATATTGCTTCTTTTTTTATTATCCCTTATCTATTCACAATCTTTATATAGTCTTGTGTGTCTGAGAGAAGGGTATGAAGCGTTTGAGAGGATGGCGTTTTACGGAATAGCGTCGAACTTAGTGAATTATTTGACCACAAGACTTCACGAAGACACGATCTCTTCGGTTAGAAATGTGAACAACTGGTCTGGTGCCGTTTGGATCACTCCTATCGCCGGAGCTTACATCGCCGACTCATACATCGGCCGCTTCTGGACTTTTACTGCATCATCCCTTATCTATGTCCTGGTATTTAATTTACACAATCTCTTTTATTTTGTTAAAATGCAAATTAGATTAACTAAACTAGATGACAAATTTGACAACCATCAAAGATCCAATTTAAAGAAACAATTGAACCAAGCAACTAAATTTTTACAGTTCAAAACAAAAACTAAAGTTAGATATGCATTTTTACAGTTTCTCCTTCTTCTATTTTTTGCTTATGACGATTAAAGTTTTTAATTGTCTAAAATTCCTTACGACCATATAGTGATGTGTTCTTGTTTTTTTTTTTTAATATACTCACCAGTTTTAAAATTTTATATTCTTATAACAAGGTATGTTATGATTTTTTCCTACCAATTCTTTATATTTATTTTTAAAAAATTCGTGTGTCATGGTAAATAAATAGAGATTTGTGTATTTGTCGCGTTTTGGAAGTACGATCAGATAGGGTCCGTGAACATTTATCCCAAGAAGACATTGCCACAAAAATTATAATTTGAATTTTTCCCACGAAATATTAGGAGAATAGTGTGATCTGTTAGTTAAAGTGGATATATATTATAATTAGAATATTATTATTACCAAAAATTTCCACGTATAAAGGAAAAACATATTTAGAAGAAAATACAAGAAATTTATTCCTCTTTTTGCATGAAAATAATGTGTATTTTAAAATAGAGAATACGCAAGGGTCGTTTTTTTTTATTAAAGTGCAGGGATCGTTAAATTTTGTTAAATATATTAATTGTGAAATAAGATGTTAGTAAAAGAATAAGTAGCAATGAGTGTTAATTATAAATTTAAATATATATTTGTATGTATGTAGAAATTAATTTTAGATAATTAAATGTTTCTGAACAAATTAATATTATATTATATACGCAGGTTTGAATCTATTTTTTTAGGAAATAAACGAGGCAAATGTTTTGTTTTTCTTCTCAAGAATTATATAGCAAGTGGATTTTTACATCACCTTGAGATCTTAGTTGTTTCTTACAAAACTAGGAAACTTTGATAACCATTTAGCACTGATATATAGATTTAAAATTTAGACAACGTGTCAGAATTAAAGCCACCAGTTACCGAAAGCTAACTCTATTTTTATTTTATTTGAGATTTGGTTCATGTTTGATCGTTTAGACATTGGATACGTAGCATACGTTGTTTTCCACACATATTCAAGAGTGCCCACGATCTCCAATTCACTTCCATCTTATTGGTTTAGCATTGACCAAAAATACATATCTTATCAGTATCTACAAAGAAAAGAAAACAATCAAACTCAATCAAGAAATGACTTTTGTTAGATCGCATCTTCGTATGACATCAAAAAATCAATAACCAGTCAAAAGTTTATCCAAGTCAAATGATGAACATTTGATTCATACTGACATGACTCATGAAATGTCCTATAACTTTTAAATGCACGTACTTGCAAGGATTTCATACTGTGTCAAAAGCCAAACGTATTATATTTAAAAATGCACGTATATTTTATAAACACGAAAAGCCAATTCTTATATTTAATTACGTTTACAATTTACAATGAAATTTGAATTAGAAACACCGGAGACGATTCTTTATCAAAGAAACATGAAAAACACAACATTATAACACGTAAAAAACAAAAAAACTGGTTCAAGATTTTCATGAAATGCCGGCTGGTATAATATAAGATCCTTTTTTCTGTGTTGCAGGGGATGATTCTCTTAACAATGGCGGTGACGGTGAAATCCCTAAGACCGACATGTGAAAACGGGATATGCAAGAAAGCAACCTCCTTACAAATAACATTTTTCTACATATCCCTCTATACTATAGCCATTGGAGCCGGTGGAACCAAACCAAACATTTCCACATTCGGAGCAGACCAATTCGACAATTATAACATTGGAGAGAAAAAACAAAAAGTTTCATTCTTCAATTGGTGGATGTTCAGCTCCTTCTTGGGCGCATTATTCGCCACAGTAGGACTCATCTATATCCAAGAGAATCTCGGATGGGGTTTAGGTTATGGCATCCCAACCGTTGGACTCTTGGTTTCTCTTGTTGTGTTCTATATTGGAACACCATTCTATAGACATAAGGTTATCAAATCAGACAATTTGGCTAAAGATTTGGTTCAAGTTCCTATCGCGGCTTTCAAAAACCGAAAACTTCATTGTCCTGATGACGTTTTGGAGCTTTATGAGCTTGACTCCCATTACTACAAAAGCACTGGTAACCATCAAATTCATCACACTCCCATCTTCAGGTCAGCATTGCCTACACTCTCATCTATGAATTCATATCTTAAAATAGTTTTTTTTATATATATAATAATTTTCTCATCGCTGATTCTAGATAAACGCATAATCTTTTTTTGTTCTTGCCATTATTATATATAAGAAAGGGAAAAAAGAGCATGATTGAGTTTGATTCTTCGTCAGAGAATTGTAAACTGTCAATATAGGACCATCGGGTAAAAGATATACTAAAATGATGCCTGTCTCTGGTGCATTATGACGTGGAATATATACAATGTTTTTTTTTATAAAGAAAAATATACAATGTTGATTTTCGTTTTTATTAACATATCAAATCTAGTGTACCTGATCTGTAGAATCTTTTATTGGATGGTCCCCAATTCTCACCTTCTCCACGTTAATGTGTTCTCCAATATTGTCCCACTAAAGTTTCGTGCCGGAATCAATCACGTTGCAAAAACTAAGTATAGATCACTTAAATTATCACAAAAATAATGATACATATATTTATATGCGTAGCTTTACTTGTTATATATATGATTATAAAGTATCAGACATTGTTTGGGAACTGATAAGACATTCCTTTTTGGAGGCACTTTTTTTATTGCTAAAAGAAGTCTATTGCTTAACATCTCCATCTAGAAATGTTCACCTTTTGGACCGACATTTGTTTCTAGGCATTTCCTGATTAGAACTACAAATCATGGACAAGACAAGACACAATGATATTTTGAATGAGAATGTATATATTTGAATAAATTAATCATTTGGATTGTGCTATTCAGGTTCTTGGATAAAGCGGCCGTTAAGATAAGTTCAAGAATATTACCATGTACGGTGACAAAAGTGGAAGTGGCAAAGCGTGTGCTAGGACTTATTTTAATATGGCTTGTCACTTTAATCCCAAGCACCTTGTGGGCACAAGTCAACACTCTCTTCGTCAAACAAGGGACCACGCTTGACCGAAAACTCGGATCCAGCTTCCAGATCCCTGCGGCTTCATTGGGAACCTTTGTTACGATATCGATGCTTCTCTCTGTGCCTATGTATGATCAATACTTTGTTCCCTTCATGCGCAAGAAAACCGGAAACCCTAGAGGAATCACACTACTCCAAAGGCTAGGGATAGGGATTGTGATACAAATTGTTGCAATCGCGGTCGCTTCGGCTGTGGAGGTCAAGAGGATGCGCGTGATAAGGGAATTACACATAACTAGCCCGAAACAAGTGGTGCCTATGAGCATTTTCTGGTTGCTCCCTCAGTACTCTCTTTTAGGCATCGGGGACGTGTTCAACGCGATTGGTTTGCTTGAGTTTTTCTATGATCAGTCACCTGAGGAGATGCAGAGCCTTGGAACGACATTTTTCACGAGTGGCATAGGTCTTGGGAACTTCTTGAACAGCTTCTTGGTGACAGTGATTGATAAGATCACAAGTGAAGGTGGAGGAAAGAGTTGGATTGGGGATAATTTGAATGATTCTAGGCTTGATTACTATTATGGGTTTCTAATGGTGATTTCGATCGTGAACATGGGATTGTTCTTGTGGGCAGCGAGCAAGTATGTTTACAAGAGTGATGAGACCAAAGAATTTAGTGGAGGATGTGTTCAGATGGAGGCCAAAGCCATAGACACATCTCCTCTTAGTATCTAATTATAACAATGAGAGATGTGTATATATGTAATTTTCAGAAAATTTGTAAGTTGTGATATTCTAATTAACATGATGAATAAAACTTTAGCGTTTATTCTTATCAAACAATTAAAACTTGGAAGAACCAAGTTGTTGCTCAAGTTCAATGGTTTTGTTCTACTTGTTAGGCACAGAGATCGATTCCCATTGGTCGTATACACTTGAACATTGGAGAATCACATGATGCTGCTCTAAAAGAGCCGGTTACCTTGAAAAACTGTTAATTAGAAAATTTACGAGCGCCTCAGCCTTTAATTAGACCAACGATATAAATCTATCAAGAAAGTTAATTAACAGTGAATCTCTTAACTATTAAATATGGTTTAAGCTTACATTTTCCTATCAATATGATAATGCACACGATTTGAATAGTACCAAGTGGAAGATGTCAAAACAAAAAAATAGCACCAAGTGGAATAATATCTTCCCTTATCAGGACAAGAGAAAATTAAGCGCCATAGTATGAAGCAACTGTGACATTGGACCAAAACCAAAACATCACATCTCCTTTAAGAGCATCCCCACTAAACGGTTGTCAGATAGTTTCTCAATATTTACAAAATAAAAAATAATAATATGTCATTTATTGAAATATGATTGGCTTAATTATTTTTAATAATAAAATTTAATTAAATGACTGAAACATATTATCAGTATAATAATAGTGGGATACTGAAAATAGTTTCTCGTCTTATATCTAAATGCTCTAAGACCATATTCATAGACATATTGAGGAGGGTGTTTTAACATATAATTACAAAAAATATATTCATATTATAAAATAATTTTCTAGAAGATTGTGAGACACTATGTCTAAAATGTCTTCATGAATACATTTTTATTGAGTTTGTTATTGTTTTGGAGACACTCATAATATAATATTAGTATTTTATAATTAAATTTATGTTAAAACACTCACAAAAGTTTATGTAATGTGGATGCTCTAAGAACATCTTCCTTAAGTGATACTCTCAAAAAGTATCTACCATATCTATTAAATTAATAATTTAAAAAAAGAAGTTGAACCATTCATTTAATAACCCTTGTCATTTGAGTCTCTTAATATTGGAGAATAGATTCTCTACAAGGATCATCTCTTAATCTCTTTTTTTTTTTTATAGCACCTTCATATCTTACATGAGTATCTCATCTATATTTTATTAATTTATTTTCATAGTCTAATTAAATTTTAAATAAAAAGTAACTACTAAAAAACTGACACATGTGATGAGAGTTTCTTATTTAAATGAGAACATCTTCGTTAAGAGATATTCTCAAAAAGTATCTACCATATCTATTAAATTAATATATTTTAATAATATAATTAAATTTAAAATAAAAAAAGAAGTTGAACCATTCATTTAATAACACTTGTCATTTGAGTCTCTTAATATTGGAGAATAGATTCTCTACAAGGATCATCTCTTAATCTTTTTTTTTTTTTGATAGCACCTCCATATCTTATATGAGTATCTCATCTATATTTTATTAATTTATTTTCATAGTCTAATTAAATTTTAAATAAAAAGTAACTACTAAAAAACTGACACATGTGATGAGAGTTTCTTATTTAAATGAGAACCGTTTCTTTACCAAGAGATTGTGTCTTTCTTCTTTCTTTTAATTATTTTTATTATCAAATATCCTCACTAGAGACTCTCATGGAACTGCTTTAAAAATTATATCTTTAACCGTCGATTAGCCTTCCAACCACAAAAGCTCTAGTCAATGGTCTTCAAATTACAATTTAGGTTTAGGGGATTGATTTTTTGAATCTAACTTTTGAGTCCGACCTTTATGATTACAGAATTATTATAACTTGGATATTAAATCAACCGGTTTGAAAATATCTCCAACATCAGTTTATGTGTTGCAAACATACAATTAGAGGGAAAATGGTTACAATGAGCATATTACTCTTTCCATTTCGCAAGCAGTATTGACATTTGGTACGTAATTGTTTTAAAAATGAAAATTTACTATACCCTAAACATAAGTTGATCCTTATTTTATTTTACATATTTAAATTATTTTAAATATGATAATTTTTTTTTCAAACTCTAAATTGAAATTCTAAAACAGCATTTTTTTAGAAGAGAGAAATAAATTATCCTAAGACATGTTTTTTTTTCTGAAACGACAAGGGTAAAAAAAGCTGTATTTACAATGATTTAAGAGTTGGGAAGTTCGAATTTATTCCCCAAAGATGGTTTATTAACTAATATTTATTAGTTCTATATAGATATATAATTTTTTTTTTGATTTTTTTTTTCGGAAGTAATTTTATTTTGCCATTTTTAAGCAAAACACAACCCACCGAACACTGTTTGTATGAATCTGGTCAGCAATAAGCTGGATTGATTAATTCGATACGCTAAGGAACCCCCGGAAATAAAATTAAATAAGACGAAACTAAATGAATTAATGGTAATATACAGCTGACACTTCACCCAACCAATAAACACTACATATATATATATATACACACATATGTACAGATCCAAAGAATTTGGTGCAAGTAGCTTTTTAATAGAGTTAAGTCACATATGTTGCTTGGATTCTAGAATAACAAAAAGAAAAGGAAATTAAGTTTAGTATCCATGATTCATTAATTTACAATTTGAGCTACCCCAAATTCAAATGCATCATACATGTAGTTTACCAAGATTTTTTCGATGATATTTCGATTATATTTATCTTCTACATATTAAAAAAAAAACTATACTTCCCTTGATCAAAAAAGGGAAAATGACATTCTAACATCATCTAATCATCTAAATAGTAGTACTATACTTACCGACTAAACAATATTAATATACAATTGATGGATCAATGACAGGTCTTTTAAGATCAACCTTCCTCACTTATATTTATTTAATTTAAGTAATCACCGGATCACAAATTATCGAAAAATAAATTATATGTATTTATGTGTGTTTGTAGAATGATACAAATAAATTTAACCGAAGTAGGAGTTGTTCTCACTTTCAATGTCGCCGTATTCTAAGGCCCTTGTGGTTGGTTGAGAGAAAACACAAGAAGATGAAGGAGGAGGAGTAGGATGAGCCGCCGTAGGTTGCGGTGGAGTTGAAGGTGTTTGTGGTTGTGGTGTAATGACGGAGACGCCACTGGAGTTATGAAATCCGGCGACTTGGGAGTTGGAAGGTACAATCAAAGTGGCGACAGCTTCTCGTTGCTTGTACTTGAGAATCTCGGATCGGACGGCCGTGAGCTCGGCTTGTAAAGCTTGAACTTGTTGTTGTAGAGCTGAGATTGCTCCCATGCATCCGTACACAGGATCTCTTAGCCTCACGTTTGCTTCGTACACTAGGCTATTCGCTGCGTCTGCTCTCTGGCTTTCTGGTACTTCCTGAATAGTTTGGAATTGTTTCACATTATGAGAAGTTTTTCAAAAGCATTATTTTATCTCTTAATTTGTAGCGAAATACAAATTAATCTCTCCAACTTCTAAATACCATCTAAATTTTTATTTTTTATAAATAACACCATCTAAATTTTCGTAATAGAAAAAAGATATATAGTGTAGTAAGAATTCATCTCTCGTTTAAGAGAGCGATGACCACTAGATTAACATCAAGTGGTTGTTATTACATATCTTAAATAAAGGTTCCAAGTGTATATAATGTTACTGTATGCATGTTCCAATTAAGACTACATATGTGTTTTGAAATGGTTGTTACCATAAGCATCTTGGAGACGTTGCTAGCTCCAAAGACTCTGTGGACGGATGCGAACTTATGAGGCTCGTGTGGTGAGAAATACGGCGAAAAGGGACATTCTTGGGCGCATCTACGACGCAAAAGCTTGCAGGCAGCACAAGGAGTAATTGTGTTGAGGGTTCTGGGAGGACCCGACATTGGTCTTCTAATTCCTGCCATCTGATGAGGCCAAGCATCTGCTTCTCTTTTGATCTTCTTCCCTATCTCTTCAAATCTTTCCCTAGACACAAGGAACCAAAGAAGAGATTTAGTTTCATTTTCATTAATAGCATGAATATGACTAAAAGGTAGAAATCAACCATATCCACTAGTTGATAGTGAATAAAAATCTAAATGATTGTAAAGAAAAAAAAGGTGTTCCCTAATGAGATGCTCACTTTTTACCTTTCTCTTGACATTCAGGCATGCTCTCAGCGGATCCAAACATAAAAGAAAAGAGAGAAAAGGAGAAAGAAACAAAAAGAGAAATATTAAAGTCAAGTGACTCTTAAAGAAGAGGGTGTCAAGGAAGATAGCTAAGGAACGCTTTAAAGGCAAGTAAAATACCAAGTGTAAGATTTAGTGATCACGATGTATAAACATATGTATTGTATGAGTGAGTGTATATATGTGTATTTAATTATTTATATAGAACTTTCTTAAATGGCGATGAAAAGGAGTTTGGTAGCTCGAGAAGCAGAGCAGTCTCTCTTTTTAACATGAAAAAACAACGGAAGAATATCTAGTTAGTAAAAGCTGTATTTACTGCTTAAGCACGTGAGCCGTGAGGGTTTTTAATTTTAATTTTTGACTTTACAAATCTGATCACACATAAATATACTTGTATACATATTACATATAGTCGTACTCATTCATCCGTCAGGCAACAACAGATGGATTTCGTGCTTAATGCCTACTTTTTATGTTTTTGTTTTCCCATGGCCGCATGTGGACTTTTGCTTCACATTTATAGCTAGCAACACCTCTGTTTTACTTTCTTTAGGAATTAAATATCAGTTTTATATGATTCCAATTTTACAGCCAGTTATATTATATTGTTTTCAGAAATCTATTATATTTACACCGTTGCACGCGAATGGACTACCGAGCAGTTAAATTGAACGATAGCTATTAGCTTAGAGCACTCCTAGTTGTGGTATCTACTAGAGTTTCTCATTAATAAAAAAATTAAAAAGTAATAAACAGTGAAGAAAGAAATTGAGAACAAATTTTATTTATTTAATTAAATTATACTACAAATATTATTATAAAAGTTTTTGAGAGACTGGTGGAGTATCTCCTATTGTGGATACTTAGTTTTAAAAGTTTATAATAGTAAAAAGTTGGTGAAGAATTTAGAAAAGATATACAGTATTTTTAGATGTACTTCTCTTTAAGAAGAGTGAATGGGAAAAAGAGAAGAAAAGGAAGAGTGAATGAGAATGATAGTTTGATGATATTGGCATGTTAGCTCCTTGTCAAAATCAAGAAACCTCATCATCTTTATTATATACTCCCTCCGTTTCAGAATAGATGATTTTTTATCTACTTTATCTTGTTTCAGAAAGTTTGATGTTTTAATTTTTTTACTTTATTTTTATTGATAAATTGTAAATATCAAGATGTAATGATTGAAAAGAATTATGTTACTATTGGTTAATAATTATTAAAATAATTTTTGGTAAGAGAAAATAATATATATTAAAAAAGTAATGATTATTTTTTTAATTTGTGTAAAATATCCTTAACATCATGTATTGTGAAACAGAGGGAGTATTTGCTTTTTTAAATTTTTTTAGTATACATGGGTTGTTGTTTTGCAAATGCGTTACACGTAATCATACTTAATTTTGCACTTCCGAATTTAATTTCTGAAACGATTTAATTTAGTTATAATTGTTAGCAAAAATATTACATACTTTATTATTATATATGTGTACGAATCGACTAATTATATTTATTCGTATGCATGTACTGGTGAATAGTGTCGCCATAAACATGTAACAATTGTAAATTTATTAATTTTACTGCTAAATTTATCCATTTCAAGCCTTATACTCTCTCTAGGCCTCTGTTTGTATACAATGCCAATATATTTTTAAAACGTAAACCAAATGTTCTCCTCGTTATAGCTTACTCAAACCTTGAACCAAGAACACACAAACTATCAAGGGCGGTTTTCGGGGGCGAAACCAGTATAGGATCAATGGATACAAATGCATTCTATAAAAATTTAAATAAGTTTGATTTTTACACTAGACATGATATTTATTAGTAGCAAGATGTTTAAAATGCATCCAATATTAATTAGAGTTCATGAGTGGTGAAAAAGAGGGTGATATTGTTGTGGTTAAGTTATACATTAGACTAATAAGTATTCAATTATCTTCGATTTCAAATCAAAATCGAATAAATAGAAGAATATTGCTTAGACTCTAAGAAAGCTCTGCATTAGTATACGTTCTTGTTTGACCCGTATTTGAAGCCTAAATCGTCGCCTCGTTGTTGTCTCCTCTTATTTGTATTTGATTTCTTATGTATGGTGCTGAGTTTTAGAGTTAGCAGATAAAATTATTTAATGAAAAATAAAACAATTACTATATAGAGATATCTAGAATTTAACGGTCCACTTTCAAAACTGAAAATTCGGTTTTTTTTTTTTGGGCAATTTTTCTTTCACAAAACCTTTTGAATTACGCGCACGGGGCACCGTCCATTGGAACTTTTTGTTGGGCCATTATTTCGTAGGCCTTGCCTCACAAATACAGTATACGTGTTTTAGTAGGTTGACTCAATTAGGGTTTAAAGCTTTAAAGGTATAAAATTCAAAACATATAATAACATTTACCCAAGACCAGGTGGCTAAGTGGTTTGTTCAAGTGATTAAGGTTTCACCATATATATATATATAAATATTGAAATCGAACCAAAACGTTCAAAATATATCAAAAAAATATTCACTTTTATAGATTTTGAGAACTAATGTGATTTTCAGTCTAAAATTAACCCGGTTAATAAAAAAAAACCTGGATTTTTTGGATTGATCTTCTTCTGTGTCCTTGAGTGATGCAGCGCATACTAGGCTTCTAAGTGGGTTTTCATTGGACACTCTTATGGGCTTTACGTGTCCATCAAGTTAGTTGCTTACTTTATTTATTTTGTATTTTATTTTAATTAGGATATTTATCTTTTAGATCCCATTAGGTTAGGAATAGTTTAAATGTTTACTTTCTTATAAATAGGATATTTCTAGGGTTTATGTAATGATAATTGATTATTGCATAAACGAGTTTTAAGAGAGTTTTGTGTAAAGCTTAGAGAGGAGAACTCTCAACTCTAAAGAGCTTCTTGTACGGAGCATTGAGAAGAGGATTCTCGCCCTATCCATATTGCTTCTTCGTCAAGTTTTGACGTTCTAAGCAAGATCCGTTTGTGAAGCTGAGTTTTTCTGGAGATCTTGTAGTCTTGTCCGTTAATTAGCTTCCGCTCTCTATCATTGAGTCTTTTGAAAATTGTAGTTTCAAATTGTCCCGTTTCATTATAATAGACAAGTTTTGTGTAAAAATTCAAACTAAAAAAACATACTTCTACCATTTATTTTTCCTTACTACTTTTTCTGCCACGTTTTTTTGCTACCGACTCTCCTGCCCCTTGAATGAATGATGACACTTAGGCCATCCTCATCAGACAGTAAAGAGAGGGTCTTCCCGAGGAGGGTCGCCACGTGTTGGAAAGAGCAGAGAAGGCGCACAAAACACGAGCTCTGCTGTGTCTTCCCGAAGTCACCCACCTTCATTAAGTGTCGCCACGTGTTACCGTTCGATTCGTCAAAACAATTAATAAATTTAATATTATTAAAAAAAAAATTTCTGGAAAACTCCAAAAGGATCAACCGATGAGGATAATCTAAAAGCCTGACGAATTAGATCCATCAAAACTTTTACCACGTGTGCACGAGTGGGCAAGGACTTTGACAGCCTTTGGTCAAGAATTAAATCCTAACTACAATTGTTCTTCGTTAAAATTTACTTCACTGTTTCCTTATAGTGAATTCGTTATTTCAAACTGCCAAACAGTTTCGTACATTCGAATCTTCTTACCCTTTTGTGGCAAAAGGTCTAGCCTTGCCTCGTCGTGAACTTGCGAACCCCATCTATTTATTTTTTATTACAAAAACTACATGAAGATTTGGGGCATCAAATATTTAAAATTCTAACATCCAAAAGGTTGCATATTCTAAGGAAAATATTCTTTTTATAAAATATAAATAATACTTTTACAGTTATTAAATGCCCTACCTGCACAAATATCATGAACACCCAAAACAACTACCACCCGTCTGTTAAAGTATTCCTTATTTTCCTTTTTATTTAATGACTTTGGCTTATTATTTTGGTTTTCTGAATTCAGTTAAACTTGTTTAGTTAAGTTTGTAATCAAGCTTAACTGAATATCACGAAGAAACTTGTAGTTAAGCTTCTTACCGGCTTACCCACTTGTGATTTAATCGGAGAGAATGAATACGTTTTTTCTTTTTCTTTCCAAATTCAAATTTAATCCATGATGTGAAATAACACGAAGAAAGGAGACACAAAATTAAGAATAGAACCCATAAATGCTGGCACATGGTCCGTTAAATAACCCACATTTTTTCGTCTCTTAGATGTTAGATAAAGTTTCTCTCGTTGACTAATCATAATTTAATGTCTAACTCATAAATTCGAAACAAACAAGTTCAATATCCATCAATTGCATTAAAGCGTATCAAAAGATCCATTCAAAATTAAGAAATTCGAAACAATTAAGTTCACAAAATCACAATAGCTTAGCGAGCAACCGAAACTGTTTTTCAACATTGAACACAATCAAACACTAATATATGTGTTCAAAGAGGCAAAAGCCAAAACATTAAAAGAAAAAAAAGGGATCATAAACACAAGATCCTATTTTCATAACAACAATCGAAATAAGAACAACATGGAAACACCCATTAAATCAATCTAAGATCTTTACGACTAGATCCATGGCTAAGAACAGAACACAAAGCTCTCTTCATACTTCCCATTGATGAACTAAACCCTCTTTTATAACACAACGTCGACGTCGGCGACGACGACCCAATCTCTTCCTCGTCGTCGTCCTTAACATACGATCTCGAACAAGAGAGGTAACATTTGTTCGCACGTTGCTCTGTTTTAGACGGAGGAGACGAAGAAGAAAACGAAGAGGAAGAAGATGAAGACGTAGACGACCAAGAAAACGAAGGACGTGACACGTGATGCTTCCTGTTAAACAGAGTCTTCACTAGTCGAGTTTGTTTCGTTCTTGCTTTACTCTGTTTGTTCCCGGAGGAAGAAGAAGAAGATGATGAGTAATACGACGGAGGCGGCGTTAATGGAGGAAGACGAAACGATTCAGAGAAAAGAGAGTGTTTAGGTGTCCCTGGCTGTGTCTCCCATAAAAACGGCACAGAGGCTCTGCCGTAGTAATAGATTCTTGACGATGCATTGACCTGTGAGCTCTCCTTTACGATTAACTTTGACGATTTGACTCCATTTGTGACGTCTTCTGATCTTTCTGTCATTGTCATTTAATGCTTGTAAGCTGTTATAACAAAGCTTCTCCTCTCTGAATATGGTCTTGGGTCAGGTTTGATCAAAATGGGAAAAAGAAAAAGAAATATTGCGAGATCCGAAGACGACGAAGGTTCGTTCGATATGAAAAGAGAGACAAAGGCGCATCTATTTTTGGAAAAATGATGCTTTGTTAGTGTAAGAGAAGTTTGCGGAAGAATTAAAGGATCTCTTTTTTTGCATGGAGTGTATAAAGCACATGTCATGTGCTTCCCTTCCCTATTATTATCTTTTTTTTTTTTTTTTGTTGTCTGTATTATTTTTTTGGATTTTTCTATAGTTAAATTTCACATGGATGACCATATGGCATATATATAAGATACTCGAAAATAATTGAAGATGGCGGAAAATGGTTAGATCGTAAATGAGTGGGGGCGATATACTGTTCAAATGTGTATGCGACTTTAATGTTATTACTATTTACACCAATTGTAATTTCAGAAATACTAGTTAATAAAAAAATTATAGAACAAAGTAGTATTACTCATAAATCCTAATAACGTAGGATCTTAACTTCTTTCTACTATTGATTGAACCTAGAAATCAAGTGAACTCTTGTGGTAGCTACAATATCCTGTTTAAAAAAACTTTACTAAATAAAAAATAAAAAAAACCGTTGTTGCTATAAATTTCGTTGAAGATGATATATAAACGTGTACGATACAGAAGAGGAGGTGGCGAGGAGGTTGAGTATGGGCCGTTGGATGTACAGTTGAGCCGTATTAATAAATAGAAGATGCGTTCGTGGTCCATTGTCCGTACTGAGATTTTTATTTATTTTGATAGAGAGATGAAGATTAAGTTAGTTAGAAAAATATAAGGCTAAGCTCCTCCTATTTATTTCATACATCCACCTATATACGTTAAAGGGGTTGTATTGATTTTACGATTTTGAGAGATTTGAGTTAAAATGACAAATTATGTGTTATTAAAACATAAATTTTAAAATATTTTTAAAATTCTAATGTTATTAAATTAATAATTTTAAAATAAATAATCAAATCCACTATTATTGTATTTTTAATTAAAAATACAAAGATCAAATTCTTATGGTTTTAGATAAAATTTTAGAGAATTTAATAACAAAATTCATAATTCACAAAAATTCAGTCAAATCATCTCAAATCTAATTAAAACTCAAATCTCTCAAAATTATTTATCCAATACACCTCTTTAGATTGTGAGGGCTATATTAGATGATAGATACTCTAAACGGCTGATTATGTATTCTAGATTTTTAAAACCAGAGATTAAACGGTTGAACCTCATTTAGTGTTGTAATCAATTATAAATTTGCCACGCCTTAGACGTTATTGATGCTCGGCCGGTTTGATTATTCTGTCAATATATCTAGTAAATTGTATCAAACATTTATTATATAGTTTAGTTAGTCTGATATATAGTACTCCCTCCGTTCCTTAAAGATGAATTTTTAAAGTTTTGCACACATATTAAAAAACTTTTTACATAACCTAAAATACTCCTATCTTTTCATTAAATTTTAATTATTTTATTTACTTTAACTCTAATTATTAGGGGCAAAACAAGAAATTATACATAACTTTTGCATTAAAAATACAAAACATCCAACTTTGTGAAACAATTTTTTTTTCTAAAACATTCATCTTTAAAGAAGAGAGGAAGTAGTCATTAGCTCTTTTTTGGGGTTAATGCCAGTGTAGTTGGCATATGTCACATCTTAATTCATTATCGGTCAAGAAAATTTTAAATGTTTGAACATTAATAACAAATTATGTTAGACTAAAATTTGTTAACCCCACTGATAATCAATTATCTATAAATTAAAAGTTAAAAACCTAGGCACTTTGTAATGAATTCGTTCCGACTTGATTGCAGCCATTATCATGGTTGATGTATTGTAAACTTTCACTTTGATGAATCAGACAAAATAAAATAATAGATGCAATGTTTCACCTACTTACGGAAGTGACTCCATAAAAACAAGAAAAGAAATCATAACATGGAGAACAATAATATGGTGGTAGTGATAATCATGCCTACCAAAAATCAATCTAACAATTGTCCACTCATTTGCCAGAGGATGTCCCTTTAAAAATATATATATATATATATATTTATATCGTTATGTAATATTCATTTCTTCTAACATTTTTCACCAATAAAATGAAAACAGCACCATGATGTTAACAAAAATAAGAAAATATTTAGTTCATTGAAAATCGAATAATTATTTTACAATTCGTGAAGATTAATAAAGAAAAAACCATGAATTGAAGATCATTGAAAATCGAATATTTATTTTTCAATTCGTGAAGATCTATTAATACAGAAAGAACTATGGGCTTGTGGCCCATAACATCCTATGAAAAAGGAAAACATCGTGAAAATAAAATATCCGTCGGCAGCGGAAACGTCGTCGTTTGATTGATGAGACGCTGCTGCCTTTTTTCAGAAAGCACACAGAGGAAACTGCAATTCCCAATATCATCTTTCCATTAACTCCGTAATCAACGGCCCAAATTGAGTAAACAGTCAACCATCCCATACAACCGTTCTCACGTGAACCTTTTTAAAAATATAAACACCAACCAATAAAAAATCGCCACGTTATCATCCCGTTAGATATCAGTCTCTTTCTTCTCACTCTCCGAGTGGTGTTAGTGTGACTCGGTAACGAGAAAGCACAATCATAACGATTTGTTCTTCAAAAGCTCTTTTGCTTTACCTCTCCCTTTTCCTTTTCCTCTTTCTTATTTCTTTTGGTTTTGCTCTGTTTCTATTAATTATGGTTAATGAAAAGAGCTTTTCTTTAAATCCTTTACCTTTGATTTCGACAACAATCTATAGTCTCTCGGTTCTTTGTGGTGGCGATGGCAGAGGAGCATCAGAATTATCCTGTGGCGGAAGGGATCCATGAAGTGATGATCCAACCCGAGTCTGAGAATTTCGGGTTCTGTGTTGATCCAGTGGGTGTTACTAATGTACCCGGAATTAGGAGAGTGGGGTTGAGAGCTGAAATCGACACTTCTCCACCGTTTGGATCAGTTCAGGAGGCAGTGACACGATTCGGTGGTCGTGGTTCTTGGGTTCCTTTCAAGCTCGAAGACAATTACGTAAGTTTTGTTCTTTCTCTGTTTCTTCAATCTCGGATCAGTTCAATATAAACACATTGATATGCATATACTAAGAGTTGATTCTTTTATGGTAATCATTATTCAAATTGAGTGAAGTTGAGTAGGATTCCATAATTAAGGTTCTAGAGGTTTTAGTAACATATTATATGTAAGTTATTGAAAATTGAGATATGATTTTCATATTTGTTGGTTTTGTCATTTGTTCAGAATGGTGTGGGACAATTTGACATAAAGAGAATGGAAGAGCATGCAGCTGAGCTTGAGAAGGATCTGATAGTGAAAGAGCTTGAAACTCTGGATGTTCTAGAAGCACTTGGATCGACAAAAAGGATTGTTGAAGATTTGAAGCGGCAGCTTCAGCAAGAAGCACTTAGATGCACTGAACATCTCGGTTCAGATATCAAAGAGATGAACGATGAGCATTGCCATCATAATCCCATTTCATCTCCTGATCTGATCTTAATGGAATTGAAGCAAGCCAAAATGAATCTTGGTAAAACCATGGATGATCTTGTAGCGATCCAATCCTCTGTTGAATCTTTGAATAAGAAAATGAAAGAAGAGAAAGCTTTTCTTGAGAAGACACGAGCGAAGCTAACTTATGGGTTTGGAGGGCCGGTATCTCTAGCCGAGGAGCTGAGCTGGATTAAGGTGAAACCACAGGTTCTAGATGAACCACTAAGGGAACAGGTTAAGATGGTTGCTGAAACTGATTTAAACCAGCAGAACAAGAACTGTCTGAGAACTGCCGAGATGAGATTGGTTGCTGCTAGGAAAATGGAAGAAGCTGCGAGAGCAGCGGAAGCACTTGCGATAGCTGAAATAACAATGTTATCATCCAACGGTGAAAGCCAGGAGGATGATTCGGAGTTTAGCTTTCCAGAGCCTCCAAGATCTCCCATAACACCGAGAGGATTAAGGAATGATAATGACTTCTCCGCGGATAATAGCTCAAGAAGAGGGATTTTGAAGAAGCTTGAGGAAGCTACTGACGGAGTAAAACAAAGTAAACAAGCTTTGGAAGCTGCTTTAAACAGAGTTGAGATTGCTAATGTGAAGCAACTTGCAGCTGAAAATGCTTTCCGTGGATGGACAAAAGACTCATCGAAAGGCGATAACTTTACACCTTTGAATCATACACGACGCTCTTTTTTCAGCCTTTTGAACAAGCATCATGAGCCACTTGACAATCTCCTGAAGCCAGTGTTAAAGTCTAATGTCTCAATGCGTGATGTTCTAAGGCGCAAGCAAGTTCCAAAGGAAGATATTGTTGTTCCTCAGAGGCAGAGCCTTGAAGGGCAAATGCCGAGGCGGAATGTGAATTTGAGCCAAATGTTGAAGGAATTGAAGCAAGATGTAAAGTTTTCGACACGGGCCGAGAAAGAGGAGGTTCATGAAGAGAAACAGTTTGTCACGCAGAGGAGAAAGTTTGGATTCATACACATTACGCTTCCATTGCAGAAGCAGAGCAAGAAAAAGTCCAGTCTTTGAAACAACTCATTCCACTATCTCTATTTAGTCTTTAACTCTTTGTTATTTGTTTGAAATTGGTTTTATTTGGTTTGATGTGGTGTGATTGCTTTTCTTGTCTTTGTATTTGTATTTCAACGAATAATATACAATTAGACTTTAAATAAAACACAATGCGTTTGAATCTTATCAAAGCTTCAGAGGACATGCAGATTTGGAGGCAATAAGTGAAAAATTGAACATGATTGTGTAGAAACAATAGCATTGCAGAAGCAGAGCTCTTAATATATGATGATGTGGCAGACATTTTAGGTGACTAGGCAACTTTGAATCCACGTCAGCAGATCTCTTATCATCAAACTTTTCTATCTTCTTCGTCTGCGTTGAAAGAGAAGATGCTAAGATCTCAAAACAGAGTATAGAACAACCTCCCTATAGAAGTCTTCTTGAGATTTTCTCGGAGATCTGAGAATGTCAATCCTCCAAGTGTCTACTTCCTCTCTTTCTTCTTCTACTCTTCTCTCCTTCTCCCCCAGAAAATCTCTCTCGTCTCCAAAGTCTTCCCGGATAATTCGTTGCTCCGTCGAGGGTACTTATTTCTAACCCTCAATTTCGTCATTTTTATTCATTGCAATGAAAAATTTGGTAAGTGTTCATCTTGGTATTTCTTAAAATAATGAAATTCCCACAAAATTTCTCTTTTTTCGAATGGGAAGCGAATTGGGTTTTTCTTATAGTACTTGAATTTATTGGTTTGGTCACTCTATAATGAATTTAGTAGCTGGTTTCAATGGTAATCATAAGAAACTTTCATATTCTCTTATACCAGTAATCTCTCTGGTAGAAATTTAGGATTTGCGAGCTTGTTCTGCAGAAGATGATACAGTGATGTTCCTTGTTACAACTTTATGATCTTCTCGTGCTTCTTCTAAGTAAAGTATAATGCTTGATTCAAGAATTTGGAATTTTTCAATGGGATTGTCATTGGTTTCTTCTCAATTGAGTCTGGTCATGGAATGTGCAAAAGCTTATGCTTTATGGGATTCAAACTCTTTGTGTAGGAACCACTGTAACTGAGCGAAAAGTCTCTGCAACCACCGAGCCTCTTCTTCTAAGAGCTGTTAAAGGTGAAGTTGTTGATAGACCTCCGGTTTGGCTTATGAGGCAAGCTGGGAGATACATGAAGGCAAGCTTGCTTCCATTTAGTTTTCTTACAAAACTCACAATGTGATTTTGGTATTTCTTTCCGTTTTGTGTGACCTGAGTGTTACTAATTTAATGAACAGAGTTATCAAACTCTCTGTGAGAAATATCCTTCTTTCCGGGATCGATCCGAGAATGCGGATCTTGTGGTGGAAATATCTCTGCAGCCATGGAAGGTGTTTAAGCCTGATGGGGTGATTTTGTTCTCAGACATTCTCACTCCATTGTCTGGAATGAACATACCTTTTGACATTGTTAAAGGCAAAGGTCCTATCATCTTTAACCCGCCCCAATCAGCTGCGGATGTGGATCAAGTTAGAGAATTCATACCAGAGGAATCTGTTCCTTATGTTGGAGAAGCACTCAAAAGATTAAGAAATGAGGTACTATAGTGATTATTGGAAGCAACATTTGCTCTTAAACTGAAGAATATATTTTTTTGTTTCAGGTGAACAACGAAGCCGCTGTTCTTGGTTTTGTTGGAGCTCCATTTACACTTTCTTCTTATGTAATTGAAGGTGGCTCATCTAAGAACTTCACACAGATCAAAAGATTAGCGTTTTCTCAACCCAAGGTAGATTAGTAAAAAGCTTAAAGCAATTGTAGAACTTGAAAATTTGGTTAATAATATATCTTTAAGATTGAAAGTTTTTCTTTCTTTTCAGGTTCTACATGCTTTACTCCAGAAGTTTACAACCTCGATGATCACGTACATACGCTATCAAGCGCATAGCGGAGCTCAAGCTGTGCAAATATTTGACTCTTGGGCTACCGAGCTTAGCCCGGTAGATTTTGAGGAGTTTAGCTTACCTTATCTTAAACAGATTGTGGAAGCTGTAAAGCAAACTCACCCAAACCTACCTCTCATACTGTATGCGAGTGGTTCAGGAGGTTTGCTAGAGAGACTGGCTCGGACCGGTGTGGATGTTGTGAGCTTGGACTGGACTGTGGACATGGCTGAAGGAAGAGACCGGCTAGGAAGAAACATAGCGGTTCAAGGAAACGTGGATCCGGGAGTTCTATTCGGATCGAAAGAATTTATCACAAGCCGTATTCATGATACTGTGAAGAAAGCTGGGAGAGATAAACATATTCTGAACTTGGGGCATGGTATTAAAGTTGGAACTCCCGAAGAGAACGTTGCACACTTCTTTGAGGTTGCTCAAGGAATTAGATATTAAGAGAAAAAGGGTGAAGATGCTTTGTTTTTCACTTCGGCTTTCATCTTTTCCCATTTGAGATGTGTAATTTTATTTTATATCTTAACTGTATTTTTTGGTTGGAAACTATTTCATATATGATATATGTATGTAGGCTCTAGTTTTCTACTTATGTATTTCAAATTTTTCAGAGCTCCTCTAGAATTTTGGTGATTAAAATTGTTACGCATTTGAACGAACAATTAACTCTAAATAATGTATATTAAGTTCTCTTCTGAAAACGTTGATATGGAATTGACACAACGACCACTCTCTTAACCAACTTATAAACGTAAAAGTTTTCTATGCATGTTAAAAAACCAAAAGATAATTTTTTTCTAAAGAAGTATTTAAAATTTCTTTTGATAAATGTATTATTTCATCTCTCAATGCTCAAGTAAATATCATTTTCAATATTTCAGAATCGGTTTATGTAAAAGATTTTTTATATTGCAGTTATATTTAGCTTAAGCGCGTGTATGGTTTGTTAATTCCTATTTGGAAAAAGAAATTTCTCCTAGCTCCAACTGAAAAAGGAACCTAAAAGAGGAAAATAAAATAATAAAGGAGTATAAAGTTTTTTTCTTTATTTGATAGAGGTACTGTATTATTTTATCTCTCAATGTTTTAAATAAATTATATTTTCACTATTATGTAAGGATTGATTTATATAAAAAAAATAGAAGGCTGGATAAGGAAAATGAAAAAGGAAATATATTTTGAAAAAAAAATCAGATAACATGGAAATATTGCAGTTATATTTATATAAAGCGTGTGTATGGTTTTTCAACTCCTAACTGGAAAAAAGAAAACAAGTCCTAGCTCCAACTGAAAAAGGAACTCATCACCGAACTACCAAAAGCTGATATATATATAGAGAGAATGTTATACATCATTCTTTATTACTGAGATAACAAAAAGCTTACAAAACCTTAAAGAGTATCGAATACGTATGATGGAGCAAGTTTGCGAGTTGCCTTCATTGACGCCGGGTCTTGTTCTTGGCCGAGGGAGCTACGGCTCTGTAGCTCTCGTAAGGGATTCTCAATCACGATCGTATGCGAAGAAGACGTCTCCGATAAATCGCTTAAGTAATCTTCTCAAGGAACTCGATATCATGACTATCTTCGACAAGCATCCTTGCATCGTCCGAGTTACGAACCCTCTAATCCACTTCGAGAAGAACACGAATGGCGAGACGGTTGGTTACATCGTTATGGAGTACGCCAACAAAGGAAGTCTTGAGAAGATGATCTCCGAGGAGTTGGGTGGTAAACCACTGCCTGAATATATGATCCGACGTGCGACTCGTATGATCCTACAAGGAAAGGCTACGTTCACTGCGATATCAAGCCAGCCAATCTACTCCTCTTCGACTCCGCAACTCATGGAGAGCCGTTCGATCCAAAGCTTGCTGATTTCGGTTTATCCAAATATCCTAACACTCCTTCTATGTATGCTTATGGCTCTGTTGGTACGCCTCTGTACATGTCACCGGAGTCTTTTTGGCCAAACTCATTGATCGAGCCGGCTCGTGATATATGGTCTCTAGGGAGTGTGGTTTGTGAGATGTTTGGAGGTAAACCTCAAAAGCAGATACTCGAAGGAGGTTATTACGACTGGATTGTTAAAGATCTCTCTCCGGTGGCTGCACATTTCTTGTGTCGGTGCCATGACATGCAGTCACGCAGGGCTGTTGGATAAGCTCCAATATCTTACAGCCTAAAAATAGGAAAACCGACATGCTTAAACACGAGGCTAGAAGACGATACATGGAAGTGGCACGCAAGGTTAGGACATATAAGTTTTAAAACAATAAAAGATATGTCTCAACAAGGAATAGTCCACGACTTACCAGACATAAGAGAAGAAAAAGAATTATGTGAATCATGCTTAGTCGGAAAGCAAACTCGCCAAGTTTTTCCAAAGAAAACAATGTTTCGAGCCTCAAAACCCCTAGAACTCCTATATGCAGACTTGTGTGGGCCAATATCACCATCATCCATTGCTCATAACAAATATATATTTGTTATCATCGATGACTTTTCAAGATACATGTGGTCGATTTTGATTAAAGAAAAGAGTGAAGCGTATGGAAGTTTCAAAGCATTTAAAAAACTTTGTGGAGAAAGATTTAGGAAAAACAGTCAAGACACTTAGAACTGATAGAGGAGGCGAGTTCACTTCAAGAGAATTTCATCAGTTCTGCGAAATAAGTGGTATAAAAAGGCATCTCACAAAGCACCCTATACACCACAGCAAAATGGAGTGGTGGAGAGAAGAAATAGGATTTTAATGGAGATGAAAAGAAGCATTCTCAAGGCAATGAAGGTTCCGAATTATTTACGGGGAGAAGCAGTAAGGCATGCCACATATTTAATCAATAGGGTTCCAACAAGAGCACTTGAGAAAATGACCCCTTATGAATGCTTTCGGAAAAAGAAACCAAACCTAGGTCATCTAAGAGTCTTCGGGTGCCTAGCATACGCCAAAGTGGAAGCAACACACATCAAAAAGCTTGATGATAGATAAAAGTCTCTAGTACTCCTTGGGATCGAGCCAGGATCCAAAGCTTATCGACTCTATGACCCGACGACGCGGAGAATAGTAGTAAGCCGAGATGTTGTTTTTGATGAGAAGTCAACTTGGAACTGGAACAAAGATCAAAACAAACCAAGTAGTGAACCATGGATGTTTTACATGAGATGGGGTGACGTGGAAGATACAGGACAAGGACCCACGGTAGTTGGTAATGGTGAAAACCTAGACCATGAGGATACATCGAGCAGTGATTCTGATGAACCCGAGCATCAGGAAAACAGAGCAAATAACGATCATAACAATGAGGTTAATGATCATAATGCACAACCATTAAGGAGATCAACTCGTGAAACAAGGAAACCACAGTACCTTGAAGATTATGCTCTCCAAGCAGCTGTAGAATGTGAGAAACTTCTACTAACAATAAATAATGAGCCGAGTTCTTATAAAAAAATAAAGGGTTCATTAAAATGGGAGAAAGCATGTGAAGAAGAGATTGACTCAATAAATAAAAACAAGACATGGTTTCTAGTTGAAAGGCCAAGAGAGGTAATGGTAATTGGACTCAAGTGGATATTTAAAATCAAGAAGAATGCCGATGGATCTATTAACAAGTACAAGGCGCAACTTGTAGCTAAAGGATATGTTCAAGAATCAGGCATTGATTTTGATGAGGTATTTGCACCAGTAGCCCGTCTAGAATCCATACAATTATTAATTGGAATAGCAGCAGCAAACGGATGGGAGATCCACCACTTAGACGTCAAGACAACATTTTTACATGGGGAATTAAAAGAAGACGTATATGTTGATCAGCCTGAAGGGTACGAAGTAAAAGGTGAAGAACATAAAGTGTACAAGCTTTCAAAAGCATTGTATGGTTTAAGACAAGCACCTCGAGCTTGGAACACAAAGCTAGACCAGATCTTAAAAGAGCTAAGATTTAAGAAATGGTCAAAAGAAAGCTCCGTGTATCGAAAGAAAGAAGGCGGATCACTTCTCATTGTTGCTATATACGTCGATGATTTATTTGTGACAGGGAATACTCTCAAAGTCATAGGCGAGTTTAAAACAGGGATGTCTACGAAATTTGACATGTCAGACCTAGGAAAACTCACCTATTATCTCGGCATAGAGGTTAATCAAACCGAAGATGGTATCGAGATTAAGCAAGAAGGATATGCGCAAAGGATTTTGAGAGAAGCTGGCTTGGAAACTTGTAATCCAACTAAAGTTCCAATGGAGTTTGGACTGAAAGTTTCTAAGGCACACGAAGAACCATAAATTGACCCCACTAGCTACAGAAGAAATATCGGATGTCTAAGGTACTTACTACACACACGTCCAGATTTAGCGTTCTCAGTTAGAGTGGCTAGTAGGTATATGAAATGTCCACGAAAATCACATGGTGAAGTCATGAAACAGATACTTAGGTATCTCAAGGGAACATCTACTTATGGTTTGAAATTTAATCGAGGAGGATCAAAGAGAATCAGTGGCTTCAGCGATAGTAGTCATAATATAGACCAAGATGATGGTAGAAGCACTACAGGTCATATTTTATACTATGGATCTTCGCCGATTACTTGGGTTTCACAAAAATAGGACACAATAGCTCTTTCATCATGTGAGGCCGAGTTTATGGCAGCAACTGAGGCAGCAAGACAAGCCATTTGGCTTCAAGACCTGCTAAGCGAAATCACGGGACAAAAGACCGAGCAAATCATCATCAAGATTGACAACAAATCTGCGATTGCACTCACCAAAAATCCAGTTTTTCACGGCAAGAGTAAACATATACACAAGCGATATCACTTTGTGCGAGAATGCATTGAAAGGGAGCTTGTTGATGTGGAACATGTGCCGGGAACCGAACAGAAGGCAGATATCTTGACTAAGGTATTGGCGCAAATCAAGTTCAACGAAATGAGAAACTTTATAGGAGTGCAAGACATGGCCAAAGACAAATTGAAGCTTAAGGGGGTGAATGTTGGATAAGCTTCAATATCTTACAGCCCAAGATATCTCTAACAAGGTGGTTAGGATAAGATAGGCTTAAGTAATCCAATTAGAATTAGGAGTTATCTAATTTCTAATTGTAATAGGAATAGGATTAGCAAAGGTGTGCTATCACTGTTGAGTTGTGACATTGATTAAGAGTTTAAGAGAGATTGAGAGCTTTAGGTTTTGAGTTATTTTCCTAAAGTAATAAAGAGAGTTATTCTTTATTTTGTGTTCTTAATCTTTCATTGAAATCTTTAAGGGCCACAGGGGCTGAGCTCTTGAAACATCTTTTTATCACACAAAATCTCAGTCTTGCTCCATTATTGCAAACCAGAAGAGAGCAACGGGACTGGATGGTGATTCCAAAGCTTCCAGGTTCGATCTGGTGATCAGTCTACCATGGGCGGAGAAGAAAGACTTAACTTATTTTTGAATAGATTTTACGAGTTTGTTTATTGACTTGTTGCGCAAGACAACAATCTTATAAGTTTTTTCTTTTTGGTAGAGTTTTTACAGTGTGTTTAATTCAGTAATCCTCCATGTTTTTTTCGGAGTAGTTACTTATATAAAATTTACGTTTACTTAAAATTACTCTCCATTAAGATTTATCTATTAGATTCTCTTTATTTGTTTGTTAAGGCTAAATGTCAATTTACCGGGGGAGGGGGGGTAAGAACCTACGGTCAAAATATTTATTAGAACAGAAGAGAAAATAAAGCCCAAGCTAAACATTGTTAAAAGCCCAATATAAAAGAGAGAAAGCCCAAGAAGTAACAATAAAGATGAGCTCCTCCATCTGAAATCAGGAGAGAAGAGAGGAGCCCTAGCAGCAGTCAGAAGATGGTAGGCATTGTCTTGGATTTCTCTTGGGGTTTGGTTTTGATGATTGACAATTGATCTGTGTTTGTTTGGTTTTGCAGACTTTCAAGCGTAGGAACGGTGGAAGGAACAAGCACAACCGAGGACACGTCAAACCAATCAGATGCTCCAACTGTGGCAAATGTTGCCCCAAGGTACTTTCTTTTTTGTTTCTCAATTTCTACTAATTCAACATTCTCTGTGGACTTTGATATTCGATCCTTGCTTGAATTTGGTTAGGACAAGGCCATTAAGAGGTTCATCGTCAGGAACATCGTGGAGCAGGCTGCCATTAGAGATGTTCAAGAAGCTAGTGTCTACGATGGTATCTATCTCTCTTTATTTTTTGTGGAATATTAGGATTTGGTCTATTTCGTTAGTATTTGAATGAGTCCTTGTTTGCATTCTTAGGCTACACATTACCCAAGCTATATGCCAAGACCCAATACTGTGTCTCATGTGCTATCCACTCTCACGTCGTTAGAGTCCGGTCCCGCACCAACCGTAGAGTTCGTACCCCTCCACCGCGTTTTGTCAGACGCAAGGTAATCTCTCACCTTTCTCATCTCAATGATCCTTAAAGAGTTTTTGAGCTCCATTTGTCTATCTTTAGTTACTCCTGCTAGCTTCATTTGTATATTAAGATAAGAAAGGTTTCTCGATCTGGTCATGTGAATACTACTAATTTCTCTTTGGAATTTGAAGATAGTGTGGAGTGAAACTGGTTATTCTTAATGGTACATATAGTTGAATCTTGGAGATGTGGGTTTTGATTATCTTAAGATTTCTGTTATTACCATTTTGAGATTTAATAGTTTGTTTCAAAATAGTCTTTTATTGCTTCAAGAAGTAGATTTTCGATGTGGATTAACCGATTAAGCAAACATGTACTTTCGTTGACTTCTTTAACAGAAATAGTTTCACTGAGACTATTTTGTTCAATCTTTTTGTTGTTGGAATGATTTGCTCTTATAAGATGTTACTGAATGGTTTTGTACATTATTATGATTAATCAGGAGGATACTCCCAAGCCTGGGCAACCAGGACAGGCTCCTCGTCCAGCTGGACCTGGAGCTGCACCGCGTGTCTGAACCTGCAAGCAGATACTCTCTGTTTTTCTTTTTATGTTCCTGGTTACGGATGTTTTTTTTGTTTGGTTCAGTTTATTTGGCCATGTTGATCTTGAATGCTGTCAAACTATTCCAGTAGTTGATTTTCAACTTTGTATTTGCACCTCTGTATCCACTTTTTGCAATCAGATGTTTTTGGTTAACGAGGCTCAACCTCAGAAGATTGTTTCATTTGCAATTCAACATCCTAAGATTTAATGGATGTTGAAATTGTGATTGTGTCTTCCAAAGCTTTATGGTTTTTTTACGTTTTTTTATTTATTTGTTTTGTTTTCAATATAATATAATGTAGTAAGTCGTTGTCGTGTAGATGACCTCTGCAATACAAAAAAATGCTAAATCAAAATCTCTCCCTCGGTTTGACGCTAAGCCTGCTTATGGGCTATACTATGGGCTATGCCCATAAAAATAAACTGAATTTTGAATTTTTAAACACATTATCCATGAAAAAAAAACTCATGATCATGGCGGCTCCATCTCGTATATCTCAATACTGAGTTTATCGGAAAAACTTCTAGATTCAAACAAAATGAATAGAAAAACTTCTAGATTCAAACAAAATGAATAGAAGATGAAGTCCACTTTTGGAGCCAAGAAAAAGGTCCAAATATTGTTGAGTGATTGTTTTCTCATCCGTGCATAGAATCCTTTATTTTATTTGATGTTTTGCAAAATTTTAAATGTATTTTTTCTTATTAGTATATTTTATAATATTGTTTATAGTTTTATTTTTATTAGTTAATTAGTATTTAAATAACGGTTTTAATTGCCGCACTTTTTTGTTATTTTTTTATTGTTATAGTTATCCGCGCTTTTATAGTTTTTAAATTTTATATACCAAAACAGAATGAGTAATATATTGCATATAATGTATGGTTGGTTGTTTTTTCGTCCGTTCTATTTCGCATATACGTTTTATCACATTGAACCGTTTATTTTATTTGATGTTTTGGAAAAAATTATGTATACTTTAAATATATACAATATTTTATGGCTATTTGTATATTTTGAAAAACGGTTTAAGTTACCGCGCTTTTTTATTTTTACCGTTAGAATTACGCGCGTTTTTCAATTTAAATTTTTTATATATCAAAACAGAAGGAGTAATATATTTCTAGACACTAAATTTCATTATCCATTTTTGTAAGAGAATCCGTACATCGGAGATATCTATTTGACTTTTATTTAGCTTTTTGGGGTTTATTTTTTTCTCTGTTTCTTTGATTTTCTTTTTTCTACGAGGAAGAAACAAATTAACAAGGACCAAAAATGTAATTTTGTGAGGGCAAGGTGAACCGATTTTAATTACAGAAAAAAGCAGATTTATTAGTTTTTTTGGGTCATTATTATTAATTTCTCTGACTTGGAGTCTATGAATCTTCCATAAATTTCATTTGACTTATAATTTGTTTTGTCTGGTGATTGTTTCATTCTCATTTTTCATGTTTTTATCTTCTTTCTCTTGTTGCTGCCTTTTTCTCCGCCAGGATTTCCAGTGGGTTTCTCCCTTCTCTAACTCTTTACTATTCATCTCATACTCTTAAACTAATCACTATTGAATCGATTAATTGCACTACATATATGATTTGATGAAAATGGTTTTGCTTAATCTCTTTTCACTTTTCTGTTTCAATTTGGCCTTCAAATCTTTGATTTCTCTCTGATTCTTCTGAGTTTTGATGAGTTTCGTTTGTTAACTAAAGGCAAAAGCTATTTCTTTACGCGTGAAATTTCACACTTTGTTTGCAAGTGTTGATCTTTCTTCAAATTTTTTTTTTTAAATCATCTGAGGTTTTGATTTTTGTTTTCTATGTTGCAGACGACTTGGGTTTTGACGGATTTGTTCAAAAGGAACCTTCTTTGCCACTTGGACTAAAAGCAGAGGTACTTTTCCGATACTTACCACTCACAACTTTTTTCTGCATTTACGAGGTTGACAAGGCTCTTTTGTTTTCTGTTTTCTTGAGTTTAGATAACATGAAATTTTTTATTTCGACAGCTTTAAGTTTAGCTGTTGCAATCATTGCCATGGAAGCCGAGAGGATCGGAAACTTTTAGTCAAATTTTTTTGTGGGTATTTTAAAGTTTTGATTTTTATTCTTTGGTTGGGTTTGGCTTTTGAGGAAGCTAAGAAAATAGGCATACCTAACACTGCATTTACTGTCATACTCTGTTTTAGTATTCTTTGTCTTGCTTAGACTCTCGGGATTGGCTTAAATTGTGTTGAAGCATCCACGATTTTGTTTTTAGTACTAAGCACTAAACTGATCTTCCCTGTTTTCTCTTCTTTCTCTGATCTGTGGTGATTCAATATATATGGACCATTGTTTCTACTTTGTCTTCATTCCTTTGGTTGGAGTTGTTTTCCTTGAGGAATGTATTGGTTTAATGTTTTATTTTAATAACACCATGATTTTGTCTTTGTTTCAATGGTTTGCAGATGTCTTGATATTACAAGTAAGCTCGTTGGGTTGAAGGTTTCTTGGTTATCAATCTGAAGTTTTGTTTTGGTTCAAATGGGTGATGTTCAAGAGAGGTTGTCAACCTCTTCAGCTTCATCCTCGTCATCATCGTCTCGGTCTCGGTCCCTATCAACAATCCCAACAGGTGGAGAATTATGGATGATTGCTGAGGAAAGGGCACAGGAGATTCTGTCCACCATCCAACCTATCTATGTTTCAGACAGAAGTAGGAATGAGGTCATCAACTATATCCAAAATCTTATAAGGATTCGTCTTGGATTTGAGGTTAGAACCTTGGTTCTCTAGTTGACATGCTTGGCTTTCTGTTTTATTTATTAGGTAAACCTATGATCATATACAGTGAGGATCTTATTTCAGTTAACTTGGTGTAAATTTTGTTTGATGAACTTTCCTTCAGTCTCACACGTTTAAGAAGGATTGATCCGTGTTATGGTACTAATGAAATGCTTAAGTTTTCTTGCTGTGTGATTAGATTCAGAGTCAGGACTATTATTTTGTGGCCCTTAACCATTGTACACTCATATGATTTATGTGTCTGTTCTGTTTTAACTTAATGAAAAATGTAGTTTTAACGTGGTATTGTATTTACCAGGTCTTTTATTTTGGTTCGGTGCCTCTAAAAACCTATCTCCCAGATGGAGATCTTGATCTGACAGTCCTAACTCCTCGAGATAAGGAGGAAGAGTTTGCGAAAGCAGTGTGTAGTATGCTTGAAGCTAAAGCGGGAGATTCTGATTTCCCAATAACTTGTGTTCAGTATGTCCCAGCACAGGTTTGCTTTTTTTCCTTTTTGGTTTTAAATTATGTGTGTTTTCTCGATTCTTGCTTATGCGGTTTTCCACTCATATGCGTTTTGGATTGTAGGTCAAGGTCATAAAATTCAATATCAGAAACATTTCTGTAGATATCTCTTTCAATCAAATGGCAGGACTCTGCGCTTTATGTTTTCTTGAGCAGGTAAACACTATAACTTTGGCTTATAATAGTTCTTCCATCATCTATTCTCAACTACATATTTGATTTTGTTGCTTCGTTAGGTTGACCAAATTTTTGGTAGAGACCATCTGTTCAAACGTAGCATCATTTTGATTAAGGCTTGGTGCTTTTATGAGAGCCGTATTCTCGGTGCCAACACCGGATTAATTTCAACATATGCATTGGCAATACTAGTCTTGTACATTATGAACATATTTTCTTCATCATTATCTGGCCCTTTATCGGTAAGCAAATTTGAAATTTGAGCTTATTTACCATTGCTCCCAAGATTAACATATTAAATCTATCAACAACAGGTTCTGTGTAAATTCTTGGAATACTATCAATCATTTGATTGGGACAAGTATTGTATCACTGTCACTGGTCCGGTCCCAATATCTTCTCTTCCAGATATTACGGGTAAGGATTCTGAAATAATAGGCACTTGTATTTTGTTTCCCTTACATTTGAAAACTTCATCTATTGTTTCCTCCAGAAACTGGACATCATGAAATACTCCTAAACGAGAACTTCTTCAAAGCATGCTTGGAGTTATATTCTGTTCCAACTAAAGCTACCGAAGCCAAGGGACATAATTTTCCTGTAAAACCTTTCAACATAGTGGATCCTCTGAAACACAGTAACAACCTTGGACGTAGTGTGTCAGAAGGTACTTCATTGACCAAATATTTCTATGAGACGAGACCAAAATGGTACTCATGATTGGGTCTCTCAAGTAAAAAAATGATATCTTTTGTGCAATTTTGTTAGGCAATCTGGGACGTATAAAACATGCTTTTACTCTGGGAGTTAAAAGGATGAGAGATGCGCTGACAGCACCTGGAGAAGTGATGGGTTGGAAACTGGAGCACTTCTTTCGTAATACATTGGCTAGGAATGGGAAAGGACAAAGACAAGACGTAGAGGAACCTGTGGTCGCTTTTGGCACTGGAAGATCAGAATTATCCCAACTCAGAGGAGATTTTGATGGTTACTTCCATAGTCTTGAATACAGTAAGTGGTTTCATGGTGAGACTCCTCAGCAGAACTGGATCCCTCAGGGTCAAGACCCAAGTTCTTACCGTTGGTATGCGACCAGCCAAAATAATAATAATTTCTATTGGAAGAATCTGAATGGATCAACCTCGATGCAGAACATGCAGAAATCAAGAGGAACTGGCACTTACATTCCTGCAATGGTACGTTCACGTTCACCATTTACTCTAACCCTCATGTTTGTATATTTGAAAATAATTTCTTACTGAATTGTATGATCCGTTGGTTTTTTTGCAGAGTCAGCAATCTTACACTGAGAGGTTCAGTAATAAACCGAGCACAGTGAACTCAGTAGCTTCAACTTCTCAGACTCAACTGACCAAACATAATCCTTGAATTGATTGATCTCTTAGGCTAAAACCTTTTGCATAACAACTTAGTTTTGTGTCAAATACTTACCAACAGAAAACAAATGACAAGAGATTTTTTTTTTTTTTTTTAATGGTGGTAAATTGGAACTTCCAGTGATTGAAGCAGATGCTTCTTTTTAGGATTCATTATGAGGATTGTAATTGACTTATCTGTTGACCCATAATTCATTCAGAGGTCTCTCTTAATTATTTTCTTTAGACAGAAGAAAGATAATGAGTCTTATTAAATCTTTATTAATTCTTGATGATCATTGTACTTTGGTCATACAAAGTAAACAAAAAAATCCCAAAGAAACATGAGACATATAAAGGATTATTACATTGCCATGACGCTGCCTTAGAAGAAACTTTAATTTGATATGATAGAGAGGTTGGTGTTGTTACTTGTTAGTGGAGTTAAGGGCCCATCAGAGATCTTTTTATGACTCTTATCCATTTGATATATCCTATGTATGATCTGACGATATACTTCCAAAGCATTACGTCATCTCTCACCATCTATGTCTTAAAATTTAAAATTTATTATCATCTCTGTATGACATCCTGCATTGTAGAGCGATTACGTACTCAAGATCTGCCGATGAGTTTTGTAGGTAAAGCCAGCAATAATTAGGTTGATTAAAGATTGACCAATCAAAGAGATCTTAGCAAGATCAATTTGAAAAAATTTCACAATATAATATGGGTTGTTGGCTTACTCGATCAAGCCTAAGTGGCACCACCAAGTTAGAAAAAAAATTATAGATGGTGAGTCGGTGACACATAAATGCAGTTGATAATGTTTTCACATTTTCTGATTCCTCACTTCCCCTTCTCTTATTATAAGATTAAAATCGGATCCCAATGATACGTACGTGTCTATTTTCGACAACCAGTAAGATTTTTATTAACTTGTAATGCATTTCTAAGCGAGACATGATCATTCAAAGATAAGCAAACGCAATTATATATTTACTTCTTCTGTGCTAGAATGTGTGTCGTTAGTTATTATTATAATAAATACTTCTAGTTGTATACAAAACATATTATAATATTAATAGTTTAATACTACACACTTAAGAGGTTTTTTTATAAGAAAGGGAACAATTTTATTTAGAGGATTTTCCCGCTATTCTACCAACCTCTTCAGTCGGCATTGACCAATGATGGCACGTGTCTCCGATGTTTACGTTGCTTTTTGATAACATACGATATATATATATATATATAATATACTTTTAAATCAAATTATTCATGCAAATCAGTTTACGCTTGAACTCTTCAAGAAAATCTTAGTGCTCCACATTAATAAAAGAGTTGTCTCATTCTTTTTTTATAATCGGATATATTCCAAGCCGACACTCAAATTTGTTCCGAATTTGTAGAAACCATATACTGTTTATAAAGGGTAGAAAACCATATAATTTTGCAATTTAAAACGTTTATTGTTGTCAGGAAAACATTACAATGATTATCGTAGATTGTAGTTAATCCATATGAAGAGTTCTTGATCCACTCAAAGAAACTAGTAAACCGTATGCTTTTGGTTGCAAAGTCTCAAATTTTGCCACTAAAAATTAAAGTTTGTGGTCAATGCATCTTTTAAAAAGTTAATTATCTAGATTTTGATTTAAATCAACAAATTGTTAAAACAAAATTGTCATAATTGTCTTGTCAATTTTCCAACAAATATACGACATGTCATAGAACAAAGCATGCAATGATGGATCTACAATAACAAAAAGGAAACATAAATAATTAAAGAAAAGAAAAAACGTAAGAAATGGCCATGTTATAAATCCATCATGAATTCATGACCATTGTTTGCCAATTTCAACAAAGTTGGCCCTCCAAATTTAATAATGCAATGCTTCTTTTCTTATATATATATATATGTATGATCTCTGCTATAAACAACAACACTAGAATCTCTTCTTGGACCCTAAAGATAACAAGAGGAAACTTCCTATATATATATATATATACTATCTCTTATTTTCACCATGGAAATTGATTGTGTTCTTAAAGATAATAAAATGGATGCAAGGAAGATTAAGCTTCACGTTTTATTACTATCCTTCTTACTCATCTCAGGAGTTCCTTCGATTCTTGGGTTGAGTATGAGTACGAGAGGCACTACTAGATCGGAGCCGGAAGACATTAACGGCGGAATCTTCCCGGCGATGAAGAGCAGGAAGTTGATGGTGACAAACTTGGAAGTTGATTATTCAGGTGATTATTATGATGCAAGATCATCACCATCACCACCAGTACCTGATTATGATGATATCTATAGAAGGCAAGGTGATGTCCCAAGCCCTGGTATTGGCCACTGATCATACATGTCATGTGTATACTGTTGCACACACACACACACATTTCTGCGTTATCTATATACATTTATACATATATGTTGTTTATATCATTATATGTATATGTTTTTGTCCTTAGAGGTTGTATCCATATGATCATTTTATGCTGTTTCTTTTCCTTCATTTTTTGAAGTTTTAATTTTATTGTATTCTGTCTTTTTCAAAAATAAAATAAAATTGTGCCCTCTCCAATTTAATTGTCTCATTCTCTCATGTTGATGAGAGCTTCATGTATGTAATAACACTCATTAGATAAAAAAAAATCATTTGATAAAAACTACATTTGTCCATTGTAATAATGTTCTTTGTTGTAAAAAAATAATATTTTTCTATTATAGAAAAATATCTTTCTCCACATCTTCTGAAGTTTTTTTTTCTTTAAATGCTATTAAATTCATCCGAATGAGAAATGACAACGTTTTACAACCTAAAGAAAAAAATCCAATTTTACAAAGAAAGAACAAATGGACTTAACCAAACCATAAACTTAACCGGCATCACCTAGGTGAACCCCTCATTCACAATCAAACATAAGTGAAACGAAAGTCCTCAACTAGAAACCCATAATAATATAAAAGTTAAAAACTGTTGTGAAATTTGGATGAACTCTTAATTAACGCGTAAACAATAAGAAAGTGATATTGAGGCAAATACTCTCTTTAGGCTGTATTAACCATGTGAATAATAAAAATAGGGGAAGAAAACACACAAAAACATTCCATCAGTTGGTGACAAAAAGAAGATTCTGTCGGTTGTACAGTCTTGAAACATTCACCAAAACAAGTTGTAATTACAAATTATAATAAACAATAACGACCGTTATACTGATTCGGGCTTATTGGCCGTTACTGTGTCTATATGCAATGTTCCCTTAAAATAATTAATGGAATTGTGTTAGCTCAATTAAAAAGTGAATTTATTCTGGCTAAGAGAGGGTTTGAGTAGAGAGAGACACTTGGTTAAAACACACCAATCCTAAAATTTTATTAGCAATTTTATAAACATTCTTACATTTTTTCTCACAAATCAAACAATTAAATAAAATTTTGAACTTATAAATCTTCAAAATTCGAAAATTGATTGGGATTATTTGTCCCCACTAGAAATGATTGTTCTACACTAATTGAGGGTTAAGCGATCTTTAAAATCCTGAAACATTTATTTTTGGTAATCAGGATAATAACTTGCAGAGTATATGTCGAATGTATATCTTCTTGACTAATGCTAACAATTTATTTTGATGTATACTTATACTCTACAGTATATAGAAGAACAGTGGTTTGATAGGATTCTGATTAATTACTATAAAACAGTGGTCAAAACAAAATTTTGATAAACAAGAGAGACTCCAGAAAACAACTTGCTCTTTAAAATAGTGAGCTGCCTCTCAACAGTATAAGTCTTGTAAAGAGAAAAGAAAGGAGAAAACAAGTATTTTTCTCATTTGACTGATTATACATATACCAAACTGAAAAAGACAGAATTTCCCCAAATCACGTATAGAAGCTTGAATCATATAAAATACATTTTGTGGACTGGCTTTGAAATATCAATGTTAGTGTGATTTGTCGTGTCAAGCATCGCATTCATATAATATTCTATACATGCATTGAATCCACCGACCAGTCTACTAGATGCATTTAAAAATATATATAGTTATAGAAAGATTGTTGTGAAGAGCAAGCTGAATCGATTTGGAATTGGATTCCGATCTCGTTTTATTTTTGTTTGGCTACAATAATGTCAAAGTGGGCTACAAATATTAAAAAAATCTCATTATTCATTTTAAGTAGAAATAGGTTGAAACTTCCGCAACACCTAACAAAAGAGAGAGAAAGAGAAAGAAACATAAAAAAGGAGTGAAAGAGAAAGAAGCATAAAAAGAAGGGAATAGAGCACCAATCAAAGACTTCATATACAGTTAATTCAAACACAAATTATATATTTATTATTTATATATAATATTAGATTGGTCAATATACTTGTATATAATATACGTGTAAATTTATAATTTATTAGCTAACAACATTTGATACTCTTAAACAATGAAACGCTTTTGAACAAGTGATTATTCAATTGGAGTCCAAGAAAAGCCCCCCAAAAATTTAATTGAAAACCTTTTTAAAAAAAGTGATTAATCAATAGATTTATGTGTGTTTACTGTAGATATTATTCGGGATGAAATTAATGGATTTCAAGAATTGTAATTGTAGATTCTGAGTGGAGTTGTTCTTCCCAAAAAAAAAAGTCATACTACTATATATTTACTTTTACATCCTGAAATTTTCAAATTATTATTTATCATATTGTTGTTCAACAGGAAAAAAATCCGAAGTACATGGCCCACCAGACTACCATTCATATCTTATTTTCACTACAATCTACCATCATTTAAAGAAATTTACAGGTAATTTTTTTATACATTACGCGTTCTTTACACCTTTACAAAAAATACTCCTTTTTAGGTTTTACCTTTGTTTTTTTTTCCGTCAACAAAAGTGTATAAAACCGTTTCCGCTTCTTCTTGCTGTTATTAAAAAACTGAAACCTGTGTTTTTTTTCGATATTGTTGCAACAAACAAATTATGGAAAACAAAGGGAAAGAGTGGGGTTGGCAATGACCAAATCCGGAGGCTGAGGGAGCAATGATACAAATTAGCTTAATCAATGGCGCAAAATCTGTTGGTAAGTAAAGAAAATAAATTTAAGCTGTTAGTTTAGATGTAACTGTCGGGCTCACACTCACGTGTTTCTGTCTCTTCACCTGTAAATATTCTCGCCACGTTTGCTCTTTCTTTTTATCTCTCTCGAGAAAACACACAATTATAAAGTTTTTAAATTTTTGGGTTGTAGTAGCATGTGGAGGCTATGGGTTCTTCTTATCTTCTCCATCTCTTTGTCTTCAATATCTTTATTTCAATGATAAGCAGATCATCTCACATTGATTCACGTCACCTACCCAGAATTTTCAAATTTTCAATTATAAATTCTGTAAGTAGAAAGAAATAAATACATACAGTTGGCGTTTGTGACCCAATATGGGCTATAAAATAAAAACTAATAATTGATTTTCTCCATTTATGGCTAAAAGCTAAACACTTTTCAGGTCAATTGATTTTCTCTGGGGTTTCTCTATTTGTTATCTTTATGTTACAAAATGGTGGGTGCTACTTGATCAATTTTAGAGATTTAGGGTTTTGAATTTTGATTGATTGTTGTTGGGGTTTTTGAGATTTTTCTTCTGGGTTTAATTCACATTCGGGTAAGGATTAACGAAATGAGAATGGCATGTGCGTGAATGTGACCTACTTTGTTTTCTTCCTTCTAATTTTGGGAACAATGTTGGGTTGTCTTATTTATTGTTAACTTTGGAGGTTTCACTGTATTAGACAAGACTTTTCATCAATTCTTCTGCCAAATTACCAAATTTCTTTACCTTTAGATGCATAAATCTATCGTCTTTTTGGTTTCCAGGTTCTTCTTATAACGTGTTAGGCTTGAAGATTTAGACTTTAGAGTATCCATGGATCTCAATCTCGGAAAATGCTGTGGTTCTCGTTCTTCAAAGGTTTGATTTTTTATTTTATTTTTACTTGCACGCTCTTAGATTTGTTCAATTTTGGAGCTTTGATATGAATTAAGATTGGAGTTGGTTATGCAGAAGGAATCATGGAGGTCTGTTTTGCTTCTTGCTTATCAGAGTCTTGGTGTTGTTTATGGAGACTTGAGTATCTCTCCGCTTTACGTCTTTAAGAGCACTTTTGCTGAAGATATTACACATTCAGAGACCAACGAGGAGATCTATGGTGTTCTTTCTTTCGTTTTCTGGACTTTAACTTTGGTTCCTTTGATTAAGTATGTCTTCATTGTCCTCCGAGCTGATGATAACGGAGAAGGTGAGAGAGACTCTCTCTCAGACCAGAAAAATCATCGAAGAACCGAAAAGATTGATTTGCTTGTTGCTTATGTAGTTATGTTATAATTTTCTCAGGTGGAACTTTTGCTCTGTACTCATTGATCTGCCGTCATGTCAAAGTTAGCCTCCTCCCAAACCGACAAGTCTCTGACGAGGCACTGTCCACTTATAAATTGGAGCATCCACCAGAGAAGAACCATGACTCGTGTGTGAAAAGATATCTGGAGAAGCACAAGTGGTTACACACTGCTTTGCTGCTTCTGGTTCTTCTTGGAACTTGTATGGTTATTGGAGATGGACTTCTCACTCCAGCTATCTCCGGTATGTTTGCATCTCTGTGTGTGTAGATATCTTTTGGTGTCTAATTGCTGGTTAAAAAGAGTTTCTAATCTTTTCCTTTTGTTGTATGTAGTTTTCTCTGCTGTGTCAGGTCTTGAGATGAATATTAAAGAACATCACCAATGTAAGTACACAAAGACAAAGTCTAGTTAAATGATAGTTTTTGCTCCTTGAGTTCTTATTAATGATGGCTTCCTTTGTTGATCAAACGCGCAGATGCAGTGATTCCTATAACCTGCTTCATATTAGTCTGCCTTTTCGCGCTTCAACATTTTGGGACACATCGTGTTGGGTTTGTTTTCGCGCCTATTGTCCTCACTTGGCTGCTATGTATAAGCGGTCTTGGCTTGTACAATATAATTCAGTGGAATCCTCATGTATACAAAGCTCTTTCTCCTAAATACATGTTCATGTTCTTGAGAAAAACGAGAGTAAGTGGATGGATGTCTCTAGGCGGGATCTTGTTGTGTATTACTGGTGAGTTATTAGAAATCTGTTAGTCTTCTCATATTGTTTCAGATAAAATGTTTGGTAATTCAATTCGTTGAGTCTTTGTTTTAGGTGCTGAGGCCATGTTTGCTGATCTTGGTCACTTCAATTACGCTGCAATTCAGGCAAGTTTCTCTATTAGCTTGGATGCTTTACTTCTTGTTATATCACTACGGGTTTCAATAATTCTTTGTTTTGTTTTCTGTAGATTGCGTTTACCTTCTTGGTTTATCCGGCTCTTATATTGGCATACATGGGACAAGCTGCTTACTTATCCCGGCATCACGATTCTGTTCATGCGATTGGGTTTTACGTCTCTGTGCCAAGTCAGTAGTTTGCCTTAATTCAAGAACTGAAATTTTATACGGTGTTGACCATTGAGAACAAAATCCGACCTTTTTGTTTACTTAAGTCCTTGGTTTTGAACAGAATGTGTGCATTGGCCTGTGCTTGCGGTAGCGATTCTTGCTTCGGTTGTGGGAAGCCAAGCGATCATCAGTGGGACTTTCTCAATTATAAACCAAAGCCAGTCTCTTGGATGCTTCCCTCGAGTCAAAGTCATTCACACCTCTGATAAGATTCATGGTCAGATTTACATACCGGAGATTAACTGGATGCTCATGGTTCTCTGCATCGCTGTTACTATCGGGTTTAGAGATGTAAAACATTTGGGAAATGCATCAGGTATAAGATTCTTTATCCAGCTCTAGAATTTCGGATTATTCGAGTTTGATAAAATATATGTTTGTTCCTTTTGTGGTTGTAGGTTTGGCTGTAATGGCCGTTATGCTAGTGACGACATGTCTTACCTCATTAGTCATTGTTGTTTGCTGGCACAAGCCTCCGATTCTAGCCCTTGCGTTCCTTCTCTTTTTCGGTTCAATAGAACTTCTCTACTTCTCGGCCTCACTTACCAAATTCCGTGAAGGAGCTTGGCTTCCGATCCTCTTATCCCTAATCTTCATGATCATTATGTTCATTTGGCATTACACCACCATCAAGAAATACGAGTTTGATCTTCAGAACAAAGTCTCGCTTGAATGGCTTCTTGCGTTAGGTCCAAGCCTCGGAATTTCCCGAGTTCCGGGTATCGGTTTAGTCTTCACGGATTTAACTTCTGGAATCCCCGCCAATTTCTCCCGGTTCGTCACCAACCTCCCTGCTTTCCACCGTGTTCTCGTTTTTGTCTGTGTGAAATCCGTCCCTGTTCCATTCGTTCCGCCTGCTGAGAGATACCTCGTGGGCCGTGTGGGTCCTGTGGACCACCGCTCTTACCGCTGCATTGTGCGATACGGATACCGCGATGTCCATCAAGACGTCGACTCGTTCGAATCAGAGCTCGTGAGCAAGCTTGCGGATTTCATCCGTTACGACTGGCACAGAAGAACACAAGAGGAAGACACCGCTCGGTCTGTCCAGTCTAACGAATCCTCAAGCGAGTCAAGACTAGCCGTGATCGGAACCGTGGCTTACGAGATCGAAGACAATCTCCAACCAGAAAGCGTCTCAATCGGATTCACCACAGTAGAGAGCATGGAAGACGTAATAGAAATGGCTGAAGCAGCGCCAACCACCACCATAAGAAGGGTGAGGTTTGCGGTTGAAGAAGACAGGTACGAGGAGGAAGGATCGTCATCGTCAGCAGAGGCAGAGGCGGAGCTGAGAAGTGAGCTGAGGGATTTGGTGGCGGCTCAAGAGGCAGGCACGGCGTTCATATTGGGACATTCACATGTGAAAGCGAAACAAGGATCATCGGTGATGAAGAGATTGGCAGTTAATTTCGGTTATAATTTCTTGAGAAGGAACTGTAGAGGACCTGACGTGGCTCTTAAGGTCCCGCCCGTTTCTCTTTTAGAAGTCGGCATGGTTTATGTTGTCTGAATTTTTTTACAAAAAGAACAAGTCATATATAAAGACCTAATTCGTCTGTTGTAACTTGTAAATTCGTGATTATGCTAGCCTTTTTTTTCTGAGAGAGTTCGGGTTTTGACTTGTGACAAATCCTTGTTTAGAAAACAAATCTGGGAATTGATTATATAATGCCAGAGAGCGACATTAACCCAGCTTTAAGTTTCTCATCATGCCCCAAGAACCAACGCTTGGACTTGTTTCCTCTATCTCTTGAATCGATTCTCCATAGCACATGGAATCCAGATACTTGGATACAAAAGCATTAGGGATTTACATGGTGATAGATAGTCCCATTCAAGAGCTTAGTAAATTCTTGGAAACAATCTTCCACAATTCAGCCACATGACGCAATGGTGCCTTAAGTACTCCAAATTTGGCTTTTGGAAATCCAAATTGATTTTTTGTTAATAATGTTTTCATTCTTTTATGATTTGTGTAATAGAATATCTTACACACTAGCTGCCTATATATATGCCTTTCTCATGAAGTTTCATCTTTTCTATTTAATTTTTTTGCTAAATTGTTTAATAATAAAAGAGAAAAATCGAACGAGTCTAAAGCTTTTACTATATGTGATGAGAAAAAAATTCCGAAATGTATGTAAAACTAGATCCCTTTTAATAGGAACTTAAGAAAGTAAATAACCTAAAATAGATGTCTAAATATGAGATATATCTAACTTCAAGTATATATATAAGTACACTTTGTTCTTTTGTTGACAACAAAAAAAAACAAAAACAAAAACATTTTGTTCTTTTATCTTATGTTTTAAAATACCTACAATTCACTTCTATCATCTACAATGAAAAAATCCTTTCAACTCTCATTCACGGTTCTATCTTTCTTCATCATTTGTGTGCTAGATTTGTAATTACATTTAAAGTTGGTTTGTTCTATATATTATATATAACGGTTCTAACATAAACTGATTATCAATACCATATTATTTCCTTAAAATGTTATTTCAAGAATAATCAATGAATAAAAAAGTATCTAAAACTCCTTAAAATGTTTTTTCATAAAACAAAAAATTACTATTTCTCTTTTTTTTTTTGTGTGTGCGTTAAAGTACTATTTCTCGTTTTAACTACACAAAAACCTGAGATTTATGTTTTGATATTACATAGTGACAGGAGTAGTGGGAACTCTGGAAATGAAGCAAGTGAAAAAAACTTGTCGTTATTTTTTTCCAAGCACAGATGGTAAATGCGATAACAATGCTTGTAAGTCTATGTGCTTGAAGAAATATGAGCGAGGGGTTGGTGAATGCATTAGTCTTTCAGGCGGAGCACGTTCGGTTTGCGCATGCGATCATCATTGTCGTTCTCGTTAATTCCTTTTATTATTTACAATATAATTCAATTAGTATTATAATAAGAATACTATAACTAAATAACAAATACTGACGAGAGTATATAGTCTACTGATTTGTACTAATGATTGATGATGTGTTATCATCGAGTTTAATCTCCCGTAATATATGTTATTAATAAAAAAGTTATAATAAATTTTTTTTTTTTGAGGTTTATAGCATACTTACCATGGAGGTTTCAGGTTTAACCAAGTGATTTCATCAGTGAAATACCCATTTACTATTGTTCGTTGGTGAGTGGTAACCCAACACTCAAATTACTAGGAAAATGTAAAATCACATTTTTTTTTCTTTTTCAAATTTTATAAAAAGATGTCAAAGTTATAACAAAATAAGGAAAATTTATAATGCGGATGATATTTTACAATAAGTAATGTAAACCATAATAACAACCACTGAAGTACGTATATAGTTTACAAATTAACTAATATAAAATACATAAAACGACAGCGTATAGAGAGGGTATAAAACGGTGCGTTGGTAGTTGGAGAATGGGCATGGATCATGGCGGGAAAAACCTAGCAGATATGGCGGGAAAGGCCCAACTATACAACAACTTCATAAACGCAAACTCTCAATTATTCATCTGTAATCCTTTGCTGATTCGCTTATAGAAAAAGTAAAATCAGAGAGATGGGAGGACCAGCCTACGATTGTCTTACTAACCCATTAGGAGCCGTCCGATTCTCCTTCGTAAATGCTCTGTCTTCCGGCTACGATCCGTCGTCGTCCGTCGGAAAAGACTGGGGCGTCGTCGATTTGTTCCGTCACTACTTCTCTGACGAATCTGCAATCTCCCAGGTTCTCTTTACTCAATTATTCTGACTCTGTTTTTTTTTTTGTTTAGGGCAATTGAATTGAGTATCAATTGATGGTGGTTTAAAAAAAAAATTAATTACTACCCAATTCGTGTTTGTCAATTTACAATATAAAGGTAGAATCTTTCATGTAATTTAGTTACGTTTTTGACCTAAATCAGCTTCTTTGAGGTTGATTGGTTAATTTGGAAATTCGGAGGCTCTGTTATCAGATTTGTCTTAATAAATTAGTAGTTTTTTTAACTAGCGTAGGTTCCAATTCTTGATTCGTCAAGTATAAAGTGGGTGCAGCCAAAGAGTCTTGTTCGGTTTCGTGGAATGGTACAGGACATGCTTGGAAATGAATTCTATGCTGGTACTTACAAGGTATCATCAATATGTATAAATTCACTTAGCTTTGATAGTTTTGAATCTTTATTTGTCAATAACTGTTCTTTTTATATTCTGTTAAGGATGGTTCAACATGGAGAACGAACAAGTACAGTGATGTCTCACAGTTTCCTGAGGGTTCATCCACTGAAATGCAAGTTTGGGAACGTCGCTTACTTTACTGTGTTCCAGTATGTTTTCTCTAATGCTGGATCTTTGTTTTGCTTGTTGTTGTTGGGCTCTCATAGATGTTTAAACATTGTAACACTTGATTGCAATGTAGGTCCCAGGACAAAACCAATGGACTGAATGTTCTTCTCAAGAGCTGAAGAACCGGTTTTTGGATCTAACTGGCCAAAACAGGGAAAAGCGTGTGAGGGTGGATGAAGATATGACTGATTCCATGGACTCGAACGTAAGAAACCTAGTTTCTCATCTTTGCCATATATGATACTGGTTTTGTCTGGAGTTGTTGGTCAATAACTTATTCAAGCAACTATTGCAGACTTTAGAAGCTGGGGTTAACGGCTCTCCTTTTAAGAAAATGGTAAGGATTTAGTCTCTCAAGTCTTTACTGTATTTAGATAACTTTTAGATAACCACAAATTAGATAACTTTTCCTTACTGTTACTGGCGAGAATCATGAAACATGGAGATATTGGCTGATGAAATATTTCTGATTGTATCTGTTTTTATGTATATCAGAAAGTGGGGGAAGCTACCTCATCAGCTTCAGAATCTCAGGTTTCACAAGGTTCCGGTATTCCGCCTGCTACAAGTCCTGATTCTCTACCTTGTCTTGTGAAGGTAAATATTTGTTTTTTTCCATATCTATTAATAAGTATATTCAAAAGCTGCAAAGAATAGATTGTTGACAAAAATCTTATGCGGCCACACAGATATATGATTCTCCAGAGACAGAATTGAAGCTAAATGATGTGGTTGAATTCCTTGGAGTGTTGACTTTCGATCCAAATGCTGTGATGGATATGGATACACTTGATGAAAACTCTGATGATCTTTCTGAAGCTGAATCTGTTCAAATGCCCTCTGGAAAGGTTCCACGCCTCCATTGTATTATCCACAGGAAGCTTGAAACACAACATTTCTTGCATGGTTCTTCGTTATTAACTGAGGCAAGTACCATTGATTTAGAAAATATAGCTCTCATATCTACATATTCTTCTTCTGATTTTTTTGTTTTTTTTTTGAATCTCTTGTTACTTTTTGATATGGCAGCCCAAATCCCCCCAAATATTCAAAGAGATCAGAGAGAGTTTGATGAAGTACCTTACCGGTCTACTTGGGAATGATCACATTGCTGCACAGTTTCTATTATTGCATCTCCTGTCAAAGGTAATTTAGTTAAAAATTGATCACTTGTGTTTTCTTGTCAGCTATTTCTGCTAATCCCTTTTTACATTCACAAATTGGTCTCCACTATAGGTGCATGGAAGAGTAGATAACATTGCTGTTGGGAAGCTTTCTCTTAATCTTATACACCTTAACAAAGAAAGCATGTCTATCTTTGGTACCAAGCTCAGTGATGCCCTCAAAAGCCTCCTACCATTCACACAATCTATACTACTTACTATTGAGTATCTGAACACTGCCTCCCTCGGTCCCAAGAAAGACTATCGAATCAATAGGTAAGAATCCATCTCTAAGATCTTAACGAGTGTTGTGAATCATTCTTCTCTTGAGAGACCTTCAAGTAGTATATTGATTTTATGACTCAGATTGATGCCTGGAGTTCTACAAATTGCTGATGGTATGCACTTGACATTGGACGAAACAGAATTGCAACCAGGCACCTTGAACTCTGTTGGAGTTGAGAATGCACAGCTGCTTAAAAACCTCTTGAAATGTCAGAAGGTAAAGCAATGTCATTATTCACTACTAATCAGATTCAAATATGAAAATTGAATCTGCTGCTGTTTTCAGGTGGAGTATGATTTCCAATATTATAAAATGGAAATGGCCACTGATGTTCAAATGCTCATCTTCTCCGAGGGGAAATCGAACATAATGCCTGCCGATTTGGTTATACCTTTTCAACCTTCCCAAGTGAATTCCTTGGAAGTCATCACACCAGAAACAATAGAAGCTTGGAGGTGCTACTTAGCTACTTGCAAATCGTTATCACACTCCATAGGACAAGAGTTACAACAGGTATAATATATGTATCTATGTCAATAATGTTTGAACCTGGTGTTTCTAAAGCAACCCATTGTTTCGACTTTCGAGTCTAAATTTCAAAAAATTTTGCAAAATTTTGTTGCAGGTAGTGGAGAATGATTTGGTTACAGCAAGACAAACGGATCGTAGTTTAGGCAGCCAAGATTTGAGCAGGTACTAAAAGCCTTCCTTGGGTTTTATTCTAATCAAATATGTTCAAAATTCAATTTTTGTTTGTTTTGGTTGTATAGATTGTTGACAATGGCTCGCCTGATGTCTGTGAGTTATGGTGAGACTACTCTTTCACTAGAGCACTGGCAAATGGCGTTTGAACTAGAAAGACTTAGAAAGGAGAGACTCAAGTAAAACCGCTGAAACGACAGAAGATATATTATGGTTTTTTTATTGTTTGGATTTTGTAATATCCACCAAGTTGTATGAAGTATGAAGATCAATCGTTTCCTTACCTATTTATTGAGAAAGTTTGAACTTTTGAGTTTTTGATTGACAATGTCAATGTTCAAATCTGTGAAATTACCATTGGAGTGCTCTTATAAACATCAGTTCACACAAACTTCAAAAACTGACTCACAAGTCCCAAACCTATTTCCTCGTCTCCCTCTAATCTGTATCACTCATTCACTGCGCCGCTTCTTCTCATACAACCCAAATTCAAAAACCGAAAGTCCAAAAAAAATCCCAAATATTTATTATACATGTGACAGAGTTTTCGAACCAAATTGGTATTAATACAAATGGCAGAAAATTCTGAAGAGCTGAGGACGACGACAAGAGATAGTATTTACAGAACTGCGAGGAGTATAAAGCGACGAGACAACTCTCTCTACAACGCTCTTCGTTCAATTTACCAAGACTCCAACTTTGTCCACGAGATCTCTCAGCTATGGCCGAAGCTACCTCTCATTGCGAACCTTCGTTGTGGTCTTTGGTACTCTCCCAGATTCGATGCCACCTGTTACTTCAAATCCACCGATGGTCATACCAATAATTTGTCATTCAACATTTCTCGCCTCAATCTCCATCTTCCTCTTCTCGCTGGTATATATCAATTTGTCATTCTTCTTTCCAATTTTTCAAATTTAATCTTCACCATTGTTTCAAAATTCTCTCTTTGTGAAAAAAAAGTAGCTTCATTTAGTATCAAAAACATATCTTTATGCATTTGTTCATTGTTGTGTTGTCGATGGATAGGAGAAAAAGAAGGATGTATCATTGTTGATTCTACCCGGAAAGGAAAGAGATTTCCAGATAGCATGTCGAAAACGATACCTATATGGTCATGTGTATTGAACCGCTCAATATTTAATCACTTGAAGAGTTTATGTAACACTGATCACCTCATTGATGCAGTGAGTTCATGTGTCTGCATTAGTAGAATAATTCTTCTGATCTTTTGAGGAAGTATTATTGTAATTTGTTATCTTCTTTTGTTGTTTTTGAATAGGGTTTAACTAGTGATGGTGATAACATAAGGCAATTGTTAGATAAATGGGATTGTTCCTTACATCTTCCACTTTGGGTTTCAAATACTGAGAAGGCCTCTATTGAAGCTCGGTTGGATGAGTGGACAAGACAGTTAGATGAGAGTGGAGCTGATATAGCTTCTCTTGCTTCATGTTTGAAGAAACCTTTACGCCCTCTTTGGGTTTCACAGAAAACAGTTATATGGTTGAATGAAGTACCTGAGCATGATTCATGGGATTTCACCCCTCTCATACTTGTCTCAGCGTCTGCTTCTGGTGAACTTCTACACAGAACTAATTCAGAGTTAAGTTGGAATTATATTCCAGGAGCTGGTGACGATGAAGAGAGTTGGGCTAGAGGTTTATCTCCAAATGTTTTCTGGACACATGTTGACGATCTGATTCACTCGGGGCCTGATTTGTGTAACCAGAAAGTTGCAGAGATTGTTGAAAACGATAGAGTTTATCGAGCGCAAAGAGGTCAGGAAGCTCCTCAGGTTGTTGTCAAATGCTCAAAATCTAATGGTGGAGTCAACCACGCAAACAGTGATGAAATCATATCTCTTAGTGCACCAAAACCTAAAGTTGGGATGATGAATGTTGATGAAGAAAGCTTAGTATCTTGGTTTGCATCAACAAATCTTGCTATTGGGGCATCACAAGTAGGTGAGTTTATGTTTCTTACTACAAGTGTTGTCTCTTTCTTTTGCAGTAACTAAGCAAATCTTCAGCCTCTCAGCATTTGTCTCTTTTTTTACTACAAATGTTGTCGCTTCGTCCTCTCATCAAATCTTCTTATCTTTTTGTTGCAGCTGGTAAGGCAACATCTATCGACTGCATATTAAACTGTGATAAAAATCCCATCTCAATCCCACCATCATATCTTGAAGAGCATTTGCATCTACCAATGAAGGTACGCCTTCAAGACAAACCAAACTCTTGCATGATACACAGTTTTTGCCTCAAACAAAAATTCATTAAAAGTGTATCTTTTCCAGGGTTCAAAGTTTGATAGATTTTCCATATCAAGAAATCTTCGTTCCGCCGTTAATTTTGCTAGGCTAAAGATGAGTTTGGGGAAGAAGCTCTTAGTTTGTTGTCAAGATGGTAAGTTTGTATTTCTATTCTTCTGTGTTGTTAAATTCAAGCATAATTTGTAGCTAGTAATACCTTTTATGTTGGTCTAATCTATACTGTAATTGTGACGATAGGGGAAGATATCAGTGTATGTGTTTGTTTGGCCATCTTGGTGTCATTATTCAATGAAGAAGGTATTGCATTTTGTACTTTTTCGGTTTTTCAGTTCACCGATACTAGACTAAACCGTAATGGTATCTTTAATCTTTGTATCATGATGCTGAGAAATTTGAATCATTTGCAGGGGCCTTTGATGGTGGTAAATCCTTTGAAGAGAAGAGTATAACAAAAATGGAAATGCGACGGATGCTAATATTCATATGCAAATACGCTGTGAATGCTCGACCTTCTAGAGGAAATCTAAAACAAGTTTTTGGTTTTCTCTCGTCGCAATGCCAAAATTCGGACGACTAAAGTAGAAATCCCACTTGTTAGCTGTTACGCTTACATTTTTGATAATGTTGTTGTAAAAATTTGACACTAAACATGAAGAATTGATTCCAAAACATCAAGGCTTGGACTGATGCAAAATTGCAAAACTAAAGAGGTTTATATATAACAAAATAGAACGACGAAACACCTCCTAGAAACAGCTTTTGAGATTCATATGGCAATATTATTTGAACCAAACATAAGAACAACAAAATCTTGAAAAATGAAAGTAAAATATAAGCTGATCACAGGCTTCAGACACGAGGTGCAGCAGCAGCTGCTCCTGCAGGGCGAGGAGCTTGTCCAGGTTGTCCAGGCTTAGGAGCATCTTCCTGATAATCAATAATTTCCAAAACCCATTTAGCAATAATCATTCAAACAACAACAAAGATCAAAATCAGGCTAGAGTCCGATAGAATAGGGTGAGTTTGACACCAGAAAAAGAAAGGGAATACTATTTTGAAACAAATATTATACTCATCAAAGTTTGATAACATCTTAAAACCCATAACTCTCCAGTTTGGCTTCAGCACAATTCAACTGTAATCCAACTTTATCTTAAAAGTTACAAGCATTTTTACGTCTAAGCATTTAGTGTTCAGGAAAATATACAGATCAGATAGACATAAAAAGATGGAGATCAAACTGATTGAATCCTACAGTTAGATAACAATTGAGATGATTCAAGTAACAAAGAGATAGAGATTACCTTGCGTCTGACAAAACGCGGTGGAGGGGTACGAACTCTACGGTTGGTGCGGGACCGGACTCTAACGACGTGAGAGTGGATAGCACATGAGACACAGTATTGGGTCTTGGCATATAGCTTGGGTAATGTGTAGCCTAAGAATGCAAACAAGGACTCATTCAAATACTAACGAAATAGACCAAATCCTAATATTCCACAAAAAATAAAGAGAGATAGATACCATCGTAGACACTAGCTTCTTGAACATCTCTAATGGCAGCCTGCTCCACGATGTTCCTGACGATGAACCTCTTAATGGCCTTGTCCTAACCAAATTCAAGCAAGGATCGAATATCAAAGTCCACAGAGAATGTTGAATTAGTAGAAATTGAGAAACAAAAAAGAAAGTACCTTGGGGCAACATTTGCCACAGTTGGAGCATCTGATTGGTTTGACGTGTCCTCGGTTGTGCTTGTTCCTTCCACCGTTCCTACGCTTGAAAGTCTGCAAAACCAAACAAACACAGATCAATTGTCAATCATCAAAACCAAACCCCAAGAGAAATCCAAGACAATGCCTACCATCTTCTGACTGCTGCTAGGGCTCCTCTCTTCTCTCCTGATTTCAGATGGAGGAGCTCATCTTTATTGTTACTTCTTGGGCTTTCTCTCTTTTATATTGGGCTTTTAACAATATTTAGCTTGGGCTTTATTTTCTCTTCTTTTCTAATAAGTATTATTACCAGAGTTGCTTTCCCCCCCCCCCCCGGTAAATTGACATTTAGCCTTAACAAACAAATAAAGAGAATCTAATAGATAAATCTTAATGGAGAGTAATTTTAAGTAAACGTAAATTTTATATAAGTAACTACTCCGAAAAAAACATGGAGGATTACTGAATTAAACACACTGTAAAAACTCTACCAAAAAGAAAAACTTATAAGATTGTTTTCTTGCGCAACAAGTCAATAAACAAACTCGTAAAATCTATTCAAAAATAAGTTAAGTCTTTCTTCTCCGCCCATGGTAGACTGATCACCAGATCGAACCTGGAAGCTTTGGAATCACCATCCAGTCCCGTTGCTCTCTTCTGGTTTGCAATAATGGAGCAAGACTGAGATTTTGTGTGATAAAAAGATGTTTCAAGAGCTCAGCCCCTGTGGCCCTTAAAGATTTCAATGAAAGATTAAGAACACAAAATAAAGAATAACTCTCTTTATTACTTTAGGAAAATAACTCAAAACCTAAAGCTCTCAATCTCTCTTAAACTCTTAATCAATATTACAACTCAACAATGGATAGCACACCTTTGCTAATCCTATTCCTATTACAATTAGAAATTAGATAACTCCTAATTCTAATTGGATTACTTAAGCCTATCTTATCCTAACCACCTTGTTAGAGATATCTTGGGCTGTAAGATATTGAAGCTTATCCAACATTCACCCCCTTAAGCTTCAATTTGTCTTTGGCCATGTCTTGCACTCCTATAAAGTTTCTCATTTCGTTGAACTTGATTTGCGCCAATACCTTAGTCAAGATATCTGCCTTCTGTTCGGTTCCCGGCACATGTTCCACATCAACAAGCTCCCTTTCAATGCATTCTCGCACAAAGTGATATCGCTTGTGTATATGTTTACTCTTGCCGTGAAAAACTGGATTTTTGGTGAGTGCAATCGCAGATTTGTTGTCAATCTTGATGATGATTTGCTCGGTCTTTTGTCCCGTGATTTCGCTTAGCAGGTCTTGAAGCCAAATGGCTTGTCTTGCTGCCTCAGTTGCTGCCATAAACTCGGCCTCACATGATGAAAGAGCTATTGTGTCCTATTTTTGTGAAACCCAAGTAATCGGCGAAGATCCATAGTATAAAATATGACTTGTAGTGCTTCTACCATCATCTTGGTCTATATTATGACTACTATCGCTGAAGCCACTGATTCTCTTTGATCCTCCTCGATTAAATTTCAAACCATAAGTAGATGTTCCCTTGAGATACCTAAGTATCTGTTTCATGACTTCACCATGTGATTTTCGTGGACATTTCATATACCTACTAGCCACTCTAACTGAGAACGCTAAATTTGGACGTGTGTGTAGTAAGTACCTTAGACATCCGATATTTCTTCTGTAGCTAGTGGGGTCAATTTATGGTTCTTCGTGTGCCTTAGAAACTTTCAGTCCAAACTCCATTGGAACTTTAGTTGGATTACAAGTTTCCAAGCCAGCTTCTCTCAAAATCCTTTGCGCATATCCTTCTTGCTTAATCTCGATACCATCTTCGGTTTGATTAACCTCTATGCCGAGATAATAGGTGAGTTTTCCTAGGTCTGACATGTCAAATTTCGTAGACATCCCTGTTTTAAACTCGCCTATGACTTTGAGAGTATTCCCTGTCACAAATAAATCATCAACGTATATAGCAACAATGAGAAGTGATCCGCCTTCTTCCTTTCGATACACGGAGCTTTCTTTTGACCATTTCTTAAATCTTAGCTCTTTTAAGATCTGGTCTAGCTTTGTGTTCCAAGCTCGAGGTGCTTGTCTTAAACCATACAATGCTTTTGAAAGCTTGTACACTTTATGTTCTTCACCTTTTACTTCGTACCCTTCAGGCTGATCAACATATACGTCTTCTTTTAATTCCCCATGTAAGAATGTTGTCTTGACGTCTAAGTGGTGGATCTCCCATCCATTTGCTGCTGCTATTCCAATTAATAATTGTATGGATTCTAGACGGGCTACTGGTGCAAATACCTCATCAAAATCAATGCCTGATTCTTGAACATATCCTTTAGCTACAAGTCGCGCCTTGTACTTGTTAATAGATCCATCGGCATTCTTCTTGATTTTAAATATCCACTTGAGTCCAATTACCATTACCTCTCTTGGCCTCTCAACTAGAAACCATGTCTTGTTTTTATTTATTGAGTCAATCTCTTCTTCACATGCTTTCTCCCATTTTAATGAACCCTTTATTTTTTTATAAGAACTCGGCTCATTATTTATTGTTAGTAGAAGTTTCTCACATTCTACAGCTGCTTGGAGAGCATAATCTTCAAGGTACTGTGGTTTCCTTGTTTCACGAGTTGATCTCCTTAATGGTTGTGCATTATGATCATTAACCTCATTGTTATGATCGTTATTTGCTCTGTTTTCCTGATGCTCGGGTTCATCGGAATCACTGCTCGATGTATCCTCATGGTCTAGGTTTTCACCATTACCAACTACCGTGGGTCCTTGTCCTGTATCTTCCACGTCACCCCATCTCATGTAAAACATCCATGGTTCACTACTTGGTTTGTTTTGATCTTTGTTCCAGTTCCAAGTTGACTTCTCATCAAAAACAACATCTCGGCTTACTACTATTCTCCGCGTCGTCGGGTCATAGAGTCGATAAGCTTTGGATCCTGGCTCGATCCCAAGGAGTACTAGAGACTTTTATCTATCATCAAGCTTTTTGATGTGTGTTGCTTCCACTTTGGCGTATGCTAGGCACCCGAAGACTCTTAGATGACCTAGGTTTGGTTTCTTTTTCCGAAAGCATTCATAAGGGGTCATTTTCTCAAGTGCTCTTGTTGGAACCCTATTGATTAAATATGTGGCATGCCTTACTGCTTCTCCCCGTAAATAATTCGGAACCTTCATTGCCTTGAGAATGCTTCTTTTCATCTCCATTAAAATCCTATTTCTTCTCTCCACCACTCCATTTTGCTGTGGTGTATAGGGTGCTGTGAGATGCCTTTTTATACCACTTATTTCGCAGAACTGATGAAATTCTCTTGAAGTGAACTCGCCTCCTCTATCAGTTCTAAGTGTCTTGACTGTTTTTCCTAAATCTTTCTCCACAAAGTTTTTTAAATGCTTTGAAACTTCCATACGCTTCACTCTTTTCTTTAATCAAAATCGACCACATGTATCTTGAAAAGTCATCGATGATAACAAATATATATTTGTTATGAGCAATGGATGATGGTGATATTGGCCCACACAAGTCTGCATATAGGAGTTCTAGGGGTTTTGAGGCTCGAAACATTGTTTTCTTTGGAAAAACTTGGCGAGTTTGCTTTCCGACTAAGCATGATTCACATAATTCTTTTTCTTCTCTTATGTCTGGTAAGTCGTGGACTATTCCTTGTTGAGACATATCTTTTATTGTTTTAAAACTTATATGTCCTAACCTTGCGTGCCACTTCCATGTATCGTCTTCTAGCCTCGTGTTTAAGCATGTCGGTTTTCCTATTTTTAGGCTGTAAGATATTGGAGCTTATCCAACAGCCCTGCGTGACTGCATGTCATGGCACCGACACAAGAAATGTGCAGCCACCGGAGAGAGATCTTTAACAATCCAGTCGTAATAACCTCCTTCGAGTATCTGCTTTTGAGGTTTACCTCCAAACATCTCACAAACCACACTCCCTAGAGACCATATATCACGAGCCGGCTCGATCAATGAGTTTGGCCAAAAAGACTCCGGTGACATGTACAGAGGCGTACCAACAGAGCCATAAGCATACATAGAAGGAGTGTTAGGATATTTGGATAAACCGAAATCAGCAAGCTTCGGATCGAACGGCTCTCCATGAGTTGCGGAGTCGAAGAGGAGTAGATTGGCTGGCTTGATATCGCAGTGAACGTAGCCTTTCCTTGTAGGATCATACGAGTCGCACGTCGGATCATATATTCAGGCAGTGGTTTACCACCCAACTCCTCGGAGATCATCTTCTCAAGACTTCCTTTGTTGGCGTACTCCATAACGATGTAACCAACCGTCTCGCCATTCGTGTTCTTCTCGAAGTGGATTAGAGGGTTCGTAACTCGGACGATGCAAGGATGCTTGTCGAAGATAGTCATGATATCGAGTTCCTTGAGAAGATTACTTAAGCGATTTATCGGAGACGTCTTCTTCGCATACGATCGTGATTGAGAATCCCTTACGAGAGCTACAGAGCCGTAGCTCCCTCGGCCAAGAACAAGACCCGGCGTCAATGAAGGCAACTCGCAAACTTGCTCCATCATACGTATTCGATACTCTTTAAGGTTTTGTAAGCTTTTTGTTATCTCAGTAATAAAGAATGATGTATAACATTCTCTCTATATATATATCAGCTTTTGGTAGTTCGGTGATGAGTTCCTTTTTCAGTTGGAGCTAGGACTTGTTTTCTTTTTTCCAGTTAGGAGTTGAAAAACCATACACACGCTTTATATAATATAACTGCAATATTTCCATGTTATCTGATTTTTTTTTCAAAATATATTTCCTTTTTCATTTTCCTTATCCAGCTTTCTATTTTTCAATTAAGGAATTTCAATTTTCTTTTGTCAAAAGTTTTCATTTGAGATCATTGATTAATCCAACAATTTTTAACTTTTAATAACAACGGAGAACGTTGAATACATTTATTTTAGTGTATCACCAATGATGTGTATACAGTAAAGCAGACATGCACATAGCTACCTAAAATTTTTCTTGATAACAAGCTCTTAAGTCTTAACCATTGTATACAATCACAAGGCTCTCATAACATAACATAAATAGCAAATGCTTAGTTTGTGTGAAGGTTTAGAGATTATGTGTGGGCATATTTAGGCTGCAGATGGAACCTTAAGCTTTTTGTAGCACCTCCTTAGCTTTGTTTACCCACACGCTGTATATATCGTCCGCGAACAAAACAAAATGGACCTAATAAGAGTGACAATATGAGATCAGAAAAGTGTTAGTCAGTTGATGGGTTTAATCCATGGAAAAGTGATAATCAAGTAAAGAGAAGCTATATTACCTCTTTAAAGTCATTAGAGAACTGTTTGATTGTTGATATACCGATTGCAGCAGCTTCATCAAAAGGATATCTAACAAAAACAATACATTGAGAAGATAAGGTTTCTCTTTCAGTTTGCACAGACTTTCCAAGAGTAGTCAATCACTAATGGTATAGGTCTTGTAGCAAATGTATCATAATTTTACAAGCAAAAAAAACTAAATATGGAAACAATAAAAACTACTAAAGTCTCAGGTTGTGAAAACTTTACCCATAAACCCCACAAGATATGGCAGGAAATGCAATGTACTTGATGTTGTTTTCCTTTGCCACTCTCAGACTATTTCTGTAGCAAACATAAAGATGAATTGTTTGTTTATTAGAGCAAACATGTCTTATAGAGAGTAAAAAAGAGAGTAAACATGTTTGTTTAGGCTTAGGCTTACTTGTAAGAATTTGCGAGGGATTCTTTAGGGTTGACATCTGAGTCATAAACCGGTCCAACGGTGTGAATCACACGCGATGCAGGCAAGTTAAAACCCCTGTTCCGTCATTTTATACCCAACTGGTTCATCACTCAACAATCCCCAATTTTGAAATACCTCAGTTAACATTTATAACATGAGAAGAAAAAGAGTAAACCTACGCAGTAATTCTTGCTTCTCCGGTTGGACAACGAACTCCAGGAAGAACTTCAGGAACCTCATAGCATGCTGCTCTGAGTTGTGGCCCAGCAGCTCTATGTATTGCTGTCACATACGTTAATCAGATTCTGCATTCAGATTTCATATTGTACCAATACAATCACAAAATGGCAATGGAATTGTAGAAAATTGAAGAAGACAAGGATCCTAAACTTACCTCCATCAGCACCACCACCACCTAACATACGCTCATTTGCTGGATTGACCTGAACAAAAAAATAGCTTAACTCAAAGTAATGAAACAGCCAAATGAAGATACCTAATTACAATGTCTATGTTCCAAGAGCCTATCAAACCATTTACATCACCAAACTAATCAGTTTCATCTAATTTTAGGAATCTGGATTTTGAATTGATTGAGAGAAGAGAGACTTACAATAGCATCGGAGGAGGCATCAACGGACCATTTGGTGATATCGCCTTTAAGGATCTTAAGAAGGCTAGAATCAGATAAATTGAAAACAGCTCCTTCGTCTCCAGAAGCCATGGATGATACAGTTGTCAAGCGAGAAGACCTCGTCGGAGAAGAGAGAGTGAGCAAAGAAGCGGTGCGAAACCGTAACGCGGCCGAGTGGAAAGTATTGAAGGCGGAGATCAGAGAAGCTCTCGACGAAACCGAAGTTCAGCTAAGGATCGAGCTCGAGTGTAATCTAGAGAGACTCAAGCTTCCCACTCCACAGTCGTCTCATTTTAGTCCTCGCCAAATTCTCTCTCACTCACAGGTTTTGGCCCATTACTAATAGCGAGAGTTATGGGCCTAATCATGGGCCCAACCAGATGATAAATCCTCGATGTAAGATTTCATTTAAAAAAAAAAACACATTTGTTCTCAAAGCTCAATGTCCCCTTTGTGATGCGACGAATACAAGTTTACTAGTTACTACATGATGAGACAATGGCCTATTTTTGGCGGGAGTGCATAAATTTTTAAAAACAACATTTGAGATGATTGAAGAATCGAGTTTTGGTTGTTCTCGGCGAGGGGGAGAAGTTGCGGCCTTGTGGTGGAGGTGGCAAATCCTTTGCCTTGTTCAGCCACATTGTGTATGTATCTTCGTTAAACATAACAAAATGCACCTAACAAAGATTTAACACTTGTCACTTGTCAGTAACACCGCGGGAAATACTTTTTTTACTAAGAGAAAACTTCTTGCACTTAATTAGCATTTCTTTTAAGCACAATAATTTACCTCATTAAAATCTTTGCCAAATTGCTTAACCGTAGAGATAGCTATAGAGGCAGCTTCATCCAAAGGATACCTAAGAATCAGATGAACAACAAAAGGTTCATGTCATTTGCAATGTTCTTCTCTTTGGATCCAAAACGTCTTAGCAACAAGGCAAATATAAAGTTCTTTATTCTTCCTAATATCTACAACTTTACCTGAAAATACCACAAGAAATCGCAGTAAATGCAATATACCGAATGTTATTCTCCTTAGCCACTCTCAGACTGTTCCAGTTACCAAAACCAGTATAGAGAAAAGCATAAGTGAAGTAACCAAGATAGATATTCATATTCTACACAAAAATGTGTTTTCTTGCTTACTTATAAGCGCTTTCTAGAAGTTTTTTAGGACTCTTCTCGGCATTATAAATGGGTCCGACCGTGTGAATCACATGAGATGCAGGCAAGTTGAAACCCCTACTCCATTTGACCATTTCCAAATAAGCAGATACCAATCAACAAACTCAAAACTTGGAAAAACTTAGAACACTCATACAAAAGAGGAGAGAAAAGAAAGTGAAACCAACGGCGTAATTCTTGCTTCTCCGGTGGGACAACGGATTCCAGGACGAACTTCTGGGACTTGATAACATGCTTCTCTCAGCTGTGGTCCAGCAGCGTCATGTATGGCTGTTCAATAAATATCCCATCATCCATATAATGAGCTTATTCAGAAGAAAACAAACTAAATTAAGAGAATTATTGAAGATAAGTACCTCCATCTGCACACCATTACCACCTAGCATACGCTCATTAGCTGGATTAACCTGAAGCAATTAATCAAGTTTCCTCATTTTCAAGTTCAAACTTTAAATAAATGTCAAAAGGAATCAGCTTTCTCTGTTTCTGATCATTCCAACAACAATCAAATCTTCCAAAATATAAACTTTTTTTGTTGTAAAACGAAGAAACTACCCGGAACTTTAACCGTATAAATTTGGATCTAACGGAGGAGAAGAGAAAGAGAAAAGACTGACAATAGCATCGGACGAGCCATCGACGGACCAATTGGTGATGTCACCTTTGATAATCTTAAGAACACTATAGTCGGATAACTTGAAAGCAACTTCTTTGCCCTCAGACACCATCACTGGTTTAGCTTTACGTCTCCGGAAATAGGAATTGCCGTTTGTGAAAACAGAGACGAATATACAATTCTTCTTCACGCGCTTTAACGACCGTTGACTCAAAAAGTCAAAATGCTCCTTGTTGGTAACATATAAATTTGAAATATTAATTAAATTCATTTATATGATCGGCTAAGCATTTCGGATAACAAAATACAATATATGCCGTAAGGCTAAATTCAACAAACATGTAAAAACAATTTTAAAAACCCTTGCTTTTTTTTTTGTAGGTACTGTGAATACAATCATTGAAGCAACGATCCGTAAATTTTTTTTAAAAAAGCTAAGCTAGCGGGTGCTTACGAGCCACCTCAGCAAATCGCAGCCACGTGAGCACCCAAAAACAGAGAGAGGATGATGAAGTCTGGACTTGGAAATTAGAGTTGACCGCCTTGGTAGGTTTGTCCGAACTGCCAATTAGAAGGAGCCACGTCATTGCTAACGAGGGTGCGACCATCGCTGGTAGTGACCTGGAAGGAGAGGCTTTGGTCGTTGAGGTAAGAATTGCTCTGCCAGTTCTGTCCCCAGTTCCTAGACATTGCTTGCCATGACTGTGTTTTTGAGCCTTTGATCGAGACAGCGTGGACGTCTCCGGCTCCTCCTACGTTGGAGATTAGAACGAGGTTGAAGTATGAATGTCCGTTGATCGTAAACCTTATTCCTCCTTTCTTCATACACGGTACTCTGCAATCACACATAACACATTAAGAACATGGATTTATTTCAATGATTTTAGTAGGTTTTGTAAACGACATACAATAAGAATATAGTATGGTTTTAATTTAATAAAATATCACATATGACAAAATGTTAATACCCTATGTAATTAATTTGGAGTTTGCGTTTATATTTTATTTAAAAAAGTGAAAAATGTTTTATTTCTAAAAATGTGAAAATTTCAAAGGTCTACGAAAACCTAGGAAATTAGCATTTTAAACAATTGTAATAACATAATAACTTATGCCCCCAATAGTTTCAAGAAAAGTAATTAAACGGACCTTCGGAAAGAGACCGGAACAATGCCGGCACGATACTGAGCGATTTGGAGAAAAGCTGGCTCGGCGAGGTCGAAATGCTCAAGAGGAGGATTACACCATCCACCATTATCGTTGGAGAGGCCAGGGTTTGGTGGACAAAAGTTAGTAGCTGTGACTGTAATAGTAGACGAGAGACACCATCTAGGGTCATCGTTGCACTTCATCTCGTAGCACGCGCCGCAAGTGAGTCCGTTGTTGAATAAAGCCGTACTTAAAGCCGCCGTGTTCGTCCCGTAACCTTGGCTATATAAATTTCCATAGCCGCAAGCTCCACCTGAATATTTTTGGCATGCCACGTGTTAGCTAACATACGTACGAATAAAAAGATTCATTTAGCTAACATACGCATTTACTATTACTTAGTGGTCATACCCATGGTGCCGGAAGCATCGTCGCCGCCGTAGAACGTGGCGTGACCGCCTTGCCAACCTCCGTCGTCTCCATGAGTTCCTTTAAGGAAGAATAATAAGCTGAATATGGATAAAGTTGAGATTATAGAATATTTGGAGTCTGATGTAATAGACATTTTTATTGGTTTTTGTTTAGGAGGGGTTGGTTATTCCGGTTACAAGTATCGGATCTGATTTGGTGAGAATCGTGAGACTGATATGGAATCAAATGGAGGGATTGAGTATATATAGGAGTTCTCGAGTTTATTAATAGTGGCAAGAGGAAACATTATTAAATGTATACTACTTATTGCTGTGTCTCTTCTTTCACGTTTTGGAGATTCATATATTTTATTCAACAAGTATCTCTAGCTAGTTTTTACGAGGGAATTTCGCATTTTCTTTCTCGTTAATTTCCAATGTATCTACTTCTTAATTTTTGGTATTCATACAGTAATTTATTTCTCGTTTCCTCCCAAGAAATCGAGCATCAAATTCGGAATGGCCAAATGGGTGACTTGTGTGGATAACTAGAAGCAAAGTCAACAATGTAAGCCACCGTTAATATGCTTGAGTAGAGTCGAGATTATTTTATTTTATTTTACTTTTGTTGCGGCCAGATTTGTATTTGAATTGTATTATGTTTGTGGACAACAAAAATAAACAGTTACAGAAATTTTTTTAAAAAATGTATGAATTTATGATATAATAAGATGAGGGACTTTGAAGGTTGTGGCCACATGCAAATGTTGCGGTTAGACCAACTGCGATTCCTAATCAAGTGGCCCATACTTGCATCACTTGCACATGCTTTAATACACAAGTCTTTATTCATTTGTCTCTTCCTTCATTTTACGTTGGTCATATGATCATATCTCTTATTTGTGCCGCAGGTTATATAAATTGACAAAATATTTGTTAATTAATGATTTTCCTGTGTTCAATGTTACTAAATACGGAGTAATACTTTTTTCTAAACCTGAATTATAAGCGGTAAACTCATTTGGTTACACGAATAATGAATTTCACATATACTGTAGTAAAAAAAAATTCAGCGGTAATCATTGTTCGTATGTATGTTCACGGTTTTTTACTTTTTAGATTGTAAGGGAGAATAATGCACACTCTCGATTTCATGTCACTTTTATTTTTGCCTACCTTAAAATATTGGATAACCGGATCAAAATTTAAACCTAACGAAATATCGGGAGTTGACTATATATAGATATGAGATAACATTCTATAGTCATCAAATCAATAATTGGTAGCTACAACACACTTTTTCTTTCTAATGATGTTAAGAATTAATTAGCTAATAGTCATGGTTCTTTAGAATAATTAGGTTTGATCTCGTTATTGGCAACCGTGCCAAGTGCCAAAAAGGTAAGTGAAACTCTTTTTCAATATGTTTTCACTGTAAGTATTTAATGGTTCTTAACCAAAAAATGTATATATGAATGGTGAAATTTCATAAGAAAGTTTGATTTCATCATATTGTGTTTGCCTAATTATATAACCATTTGTACCTTGACTAGTTTTTGTGATGGAAAAGCACTAATTCGTGTTAAGAAATATTCCAATATTTTTAGTTTAAGAGTTTGATTAGGAATGTGATTATGCTTAGCTATTTAAAATTACCTGGATTGACTAGACAGGCCATTAATAAATTAAATAAATAGTAAGTGGGACAGTATCGGTCCTACCATGTTACGAGCACATGCAAAGCCTTCGACGTTTAAGGCTCTCATGCATTTTTATGATACGTCACTTTCGTGGCCCCTTTATACATCCGATTAATTACTCTTCAGTGTCTGTATATTGTATGCGTATGTATATATGCCTAGAATGTAATCAACTTAACATAGCCATATATAGTAGGTTACTTCGTGATTCCCTAAAAACGTAGAAATGTATTTTGATTTTGGTAGAGCAACCAAGGGTTTTTGTAAAAATTACTGCATGTTAAGCAATTTTTTTTTTTTTTTTGATAGGAATGTAAATATCATTTAAAATTAAAGTTTATGTTTTACATAAAGCAAATTCTAAAAACATGATCCCATGCCAAAAAAAAATTAAAAACATGAAAGCACAAAACATTCGAAATTCAGTTGGTCAACTAAACTTAAGCGATGAAGCTTTTGGTAAGAAGATGTAGTGAACTCGATCTACAAACTCCCCTAAACAAAACTGTGATAAAAAAATAAGAGCAGTAAAGAAAACAAGAAAAACTTTAAATCGACGAAAGAGCAAGAAAAAAGTCTTTTCAATGGTATTTCGAAAAAACGGAGCTACCAAGATCCTCCTAATGTCAGTAACATGGAGCCAAACGGAGATACGCAAGTGATTAGCGCCAGGCAATGCTTTCTCACGCTACCAAGATCCTCCTGATGTCAGTAGCACATAGCCTAGCAACATCACATCTTCTAGAAGCCTTACTAGCACCTCCAATCGCAAAGAGCAATCACAGAATCAGCCTCGACCCTTTACTATTTCGAGTCACTTCTTTCACTTAGTTGACGTATAGGATCTACGACAAGCCGACGCCTTTTCAACCTCAGATTGAACCACCGATAAACCTAGCCACACAACTCTGATTTATAGAACCCGTCAAATCATCAGAAGGAAAACGCCTAATCAGCGAAAAGAGTACAAGGGGGCCCTCTCACAACTACGGCGAGGAGCGCCAGTGACCAGAAAAGCAAACACAGTAAAAATCTAGGAAAATGCCGAATAAGGTGGGAGAGAAAAGTTTTTATTTTATTTTTATATAGAAACTATGAAACACTCTTTTTAAGCAAATTTAATTAGGAGTACTTTTACAAAAAAAAAAAAAAGTTTAAGTGCCGTCATAAATTCAAAGCTTATTTACAACGATTTACAGATGGCAAAATTAGGGCAACTCAGTAGCTCACACCATTACAATTAGTGCGAGTCTATCAAGAATTCATAAGTTTTGACCAAAGCTTATTAAAAACAAAATTCATATGTTATTGTGTGCTAATTTTCATAAATTTTTTCTTACCTGAAAATTGCGATTATACTTCACATAAATGTCATTTTATGTGAAACAGTTATTTGCGAATTTGAGGCAGATGAATGGCAACATGATTTTTTAATTCATTAATGTAAAAGTTATAATATTATTTTATCGACTTACAAAATCACTATATATGTCTTTTAGTAGCTAATTTGATAATAAATTCCGTCGAGAAATAAAAGAGTTTGTGATAAATCAGCTAACACAAGCTGATAAAATAGTATATATATCATATGATATATATACTACTTTAGATCGATAGTGGGATTAGCTTTACTTTTGTTGAGAACTACCGCCTTTGTTTGGGTAAGATGTTCTTGACAAAGAATCTTTAAGTGGTTGAGTTCGTTTATTTAAAGGCTACACTGTGTACACATTTAGCTACTACGAAATTAATTAACCGGACGACTGTAAGATTGTAAGTCTTTAAAGTTGTTTTTTTTTGTTATATTGTGCTATTTTCTTTTAATTACCATTATCTACAAAACCACAACATAAATTCTAATGATGAGACACTAATCTATTTTGAAGCTGGCCTGGATAAGAGCAAGAATCTATTAAAGCAAAAAACTGTTGAATTGTATCCACAAAACGGTCACGTGAGGTCTATCCAAAATGTACCAAAAGAAAACTAAAGGGGGCCACACTTCAAGTAAACCATCACAATGCTTTATTTGTCCATTAGTTGCTTGCCCCAAAACTGTTGGGACTGTCCCTCGTTTCAATGATCCAGCCGACACAAGATAAATAAACTTCAAGTGTTCTTAAGCTTTTCTCATGTGAATATAAATAGTTCATAATTTGTCATGTGAGTATTTAATTTGTTGTTTGGTTAGGGTGCCGTCTTAGTGGCCTTAACATGACAAGTTCGGTTCATGTAATATGTTTCTTGACCCGATTCAAACACGTAACCCTGTTTTGGTTTCCAAGCTTAAAGAGAGTTTTTTCATAACCTTCATTGTGTTCTGATGAAGTTATCTTGGCTTGTTGCAGCGGTTTCAGATAACAAATAAGAGACCTGCAAAACAAAAACACTTTCTGGTCTGGTTCAAGGCAAAGCCAAAGCCAAAGCCAGATCCAAATCCAAATCCAAATCCAACCACCATTTATAGGGATGATTGAAGAAGCAAATAGGGAAGGAAGAGAAAATAAATAAACAGAAAAATATCTGTTCGACTTTAGATTGTTGAAACATCTGTGGTCTCTAAATTGAAAACCCCGAAACCCCCAAAAAGAAACAAGTTTTACAGAGTAAAAATGAGTCAAAACGGTCTTGGACGATGTTACTTTTAAACTAAAGGTTTTTTAAGGGAGAGCAAAAGAATAGGTTTATCGACAAAGCAGAGTCTGAAAAAGGCAGCCTCACATGGTGCTGCTGCTTTCACTGACGCTGTCAGACCTACCAAAGCTTGAGCCCCTTCCACAGCTGCTAATGTCAAGCCCCTGTAACCTGCCAAGAGGGTCTTTATGCATTGCCTCTGAAAAGGAATGAGACTGAGGCAACACATTGGAAGTAGCATGATGCATAAGCTGATGAACGGGGGGAGGGCTTGGGCGAGAGGATGATGATGCCATGTTGTGGTTTTGGTTGTGGTTGGGCTGGAAGAGATGAAACTGATGAGTCATTTGCTGGAGGTTTCGAGCATCAGTTTGCTGCTGATGATGCTGAAAGAAGGATTGCTGTGGTTGCTGCTGTTGAGAGTATTGCATGTGTGCCATCCCAAGGTTGTAAGCATCAGCAGCTGAGACTTCTCCAGTGACGAATTTCAGCCTATCAACTTCCTTTTTCAGCTGCTCATTCAGCGCTGCGTAGGGAATATAATCATCGATAAGAGACCTTAATTACACACCAACGAATCATATAAAGGGAGGGAGGGAGAGATTAATACTTACCATCCCGCAACTTAGCTTGTTGTTCCATGACCTGTAAACGAAGCTTGAGCTCTGTGTTCTCAGATGACAAGCCATTTGTGTCTCTCTGTAAGAAGTAGATTATTAGGCAGTAGACGAGAAACTGAGAGTGCTATTTTACTGAATGCAAAAATGTACAAAGAAGAGAATGTTAGTGCAAATGAAGTTTGATAAGGAACCTGGAACAGAGAAAGTTGTGCAGCAAGGGTAGTAGCTTCAGTCTGCAAGGCTTGGACTTTTTTCTCAAGCTCCGAAATGTATTTCGCCTTCCTTTCTTTGGAACGAGCAGCAGACTGTCGATTAGCAATGATCCTGCAGATAGTGTGCATAAGACATGATTAGACAATTGAAACAATCAGTTAATAGAGAATAACGAATGCTTCCACTCATATTGAAGAGCTTAGAACAACATAGAAAAACAGAGGACATTGTTGTTACAATAAATCATAAGAGCAGTCATGCAATTAATAGTGAACAATTAAGGATCTCCAAGAACATTAATTACCCTTAGCGATATTAAGACAGATCAGATCCCACAAAAAGATAATTCCAAAACTTTTCGAAACAAACCCACTTGAAACTATGAACTTTCAATTCCAAAACAGTTGACTACTAAAAAGGGAATGTGAAAAGGGGATCATCTCGAAAGTTTGAATGAAACTTATTAAAGTCATAAGAGAAGTACTAGACAAATAAAAAGACATCATTAGATATGATCTCTAACTAAACGAGTTTGAACCGACCAATAAAACGAAAGCTAGTCCCAAAAAAAAAAAAATGAGGGCCATCAAATCATCATGAAAGAGACGTATTCCCAGAGAATTCAACTTGGGATTTAAACAAAAAAAGCATACTTTATGGGTCCCTCATGGTCTCTCACTCAGACGGAAAGAGCTAAAAAAAAAAGCAGGCATAGTAGGAACTAGGAACTAGGAGCTAACTATAATTCAGTTAAAATCAGTTCTCGTTGAGATTCGAGAACAGAGTCAAAGAAAGGTGATGTAACACGTAACCTAAAAAGGAAAAAAAAAAGATCTCAAAAGAACACCTAATGCATCACATCAACATCAAAACATATAAAAAAAAAGTTCATAAAGAATCCGCCTTTATTCCGCTAATTCTAAACAAGGCATAACTGTTTCATTAACGATGTAACAGGAACAAGATTTCATCAGATCACACAAAATTCTCAAGTTTTTAGGGTTAAAGATGAAACCTTTTAGCTCTCTTGGGATCGAGGACCCAAAGCTCGGCGAGTTTATCAGGAGCCATGGCTTTCTTAGCCTCAATTGATTCCATAGTCGAAGAGCCATCAACAGAGAGGCTTTGCCTGTGTCTGGGTCGGGAATTGCCAGCGTCATTCCCAGCCTCAACGGAAAATGGGTTATCGGACCTAGGAGCCGATGGTCCAGCGGAATCAGAAGCGGATCCGGATCCGGATCGAAGTTTCTCAATGTCCATGTAAGAGAAGAGGTCCTCTTCGGCTCCAAGCTCTTCGAATCCATTGAAAGGTTCAGAGAGATCCAGATCTTCAGGGAGACGGAATTGAACCTCTGACTGGGCTCTCCGGTGGTACGGGCTACGAAATGACGCCGGAGTAGGAGCTCCGGATAAAGGCGGGCATTGTTGGCGAGCGCTCAGGTTTGCTTTCACGTTGGAACGATCCTCCATGTCTGGGATCGTTCTTCTCTCTCTCTGTTTCGCGCCCACCAAGTTCCTTGGTCTATCTGTCGGAATTGGGACAGCGATAGAGACTCACAGATTTCACGTTTTATGTCCGAAGGTGATGGCTATTTAAACTAAACAAAAACCAGGAAACACGCCCCTAAACGGCGTCGTTTGCGAACCATTTTGGTTTTTTAACCCTTATTTTTATAAATTTAGCAAAATATCATATAGATTTCTTTCCTTTTGAAGTAATTGAAATCTATGGATTTGTAGTTAGTTTGTAGCTGTATACAGTGTATCATGATATCCAAAATTCACCCTGGTCAAATGTGTTTATCTTTCCATTAAATATTTTACTATATAGTTCTCTAACAAAAAAAATAAAATATATTTTACTATATAACACACATAATTGCGTATATAAACCAAAATTCACCATGGTCAACTATATTTTTTCCATTAAATATTTTACTAAATAACACAGATTTTTTTGATAAAAATAACACAGAATTGAGTATAGAATCTAATATTTCTATTCTAAAAATTATCCCAGTTTAATTAGCAAATATAGTTAGATAACCATTCCATTTGTTTTTTTCCCACCCAAAGGGTGAGGTTTATTATCATCATTGTTATCTGCCTGATTATGTGTTATCTTTAGTTTTATCAGTGTTGTAGTAGTCGCTTGGTTAGTGCAAGAATTAAGACGTTTATAATTATAACATTTATCAGATTTTTTTAATAACAAAAATGATATTTTCTATCATAAGTTATCGTTATCTAGTCAATATTCAACAATCTGCATATTATGTCAAATATGTAATTGTTAATCATAAAATTATACCATAATCTAACAAGTATGATAGTAATCTCAACATGTTGAGTATATTTTGTTGGAAAGATTATGATGACGGTTTACTCTTTGGATAGTAAAACCATCGTTGTAATAACAAAAAAATCATAAGATAACTCTAAATTAGTATTCTTAATAACTAAATTCGCTGTGTATATATTATAGTTCGTCGAACGATTACGATTTTGTATATTACGATTCGTTGAATGACTATAATTTGTTATTAAAGAAAACGAAATTCATAAGAATATCTCTTAATTAGACAATATATGTTGTTCGACATAATACTTCTAAGTCCAAGTCAATGATCGACATAATCTACGTAATTTTGTTGTCTTAGACCTGCTAGTAGATGAACCATATTGCAACGAGTTATTTAGTCGTGTTTTGCTATGTTATTTTGAAATTATGTTCGTACATATATCTAATAAATACGGCTAACTAAAAAAACTAGCTTAGTAGTTTCCATTAAGTTCACAATAATGTTGAATTTGATAAATAAATTTGCCTTACCTCTAAATAAAACACTAAACTACCGGTTGTATGCTGATTTCTTCCATTTTATATTAAATATCGTTTTTGAAGTGTCATTGTATATATTCAATGCAGATTTTAATGAAATTCTATATACTAGTAGGCCCTTAAGTATAAGTAGAGTATGATATTTTACTGGGCCATATACCTTGATCTTCGACCATTTAGGTTGGTAAGGCTTAGCAATGAAAAGCAAACCCACAATTCCACAAAGCCCAAAGAAAACAAGTCCTTTTTAAACCGCTTGGTTGTGTCGCCTGTCAAAAATCCTGCAATACCTTAGCCTTGAATATCTGTTGACCCTCTATAATCATTAGACGGGACAGATTTGTATAGGGTATAAATCTACGACAGTTAGGGACAGAGCACTAAATGTGCATATCGCCATTCCTAACCTTGTCCTCTATGACACTTTGCAAATTTTGCAAACATTTAAGCATGAACGCTTGATTACAGCTCCAAAGATTGAGAAAAAGCCCAATGCACCAGTTGAAAATGTATTATACATTTGTGTAGGTCTAAATAAAATTTATAATTGTGATGCATTGTCGATATATTTCTTAACCCATTTTAAGACAATCAATAGACAGAGTCGGCCATGACCAGAAACTGGTCAAGCATTTGCTTACGGCCTCCAATGTCTTTAATAATTTTAAAGGCCAATAAAACGCTAATAGCTATTGTGGCAATTATCCGTCTCAGTTGCTAACATGTCATGAGTACGATTTTTTGATGGAGATTTTTGGAGAATTTTCATATTTTAATAACTAATAGGCCAAAACAAATTATTTGCTTAGGATCCATAAATGTTCAAGGCCTGACCTGTCATACTAACATGTAAGTTTGATTTCATCGCTACTATTACTGAAAATTGTTATATAAATAGTAAAATCTCATAAACTTAATTTAAAATATAAGTTACACATAAAACATAAATTCATTCTCATATTAAAAATGAGATAACTCCAAATTGTTTTTCTTGATAATTAAATTGGTTGTATGTGACAAAAAATAAATTAGATTTGTCGAATGATTATGATTTTGTATATTATAATTCCTCGAATGCAAAACATTTAATATGAAGGAATATTCTTCTTAGCATTTGTAGTAATACTAAGTTTTATAATGTCGAAAAAGAAAATGATGATATATAGTGTAGATCTTTTATAAACTTTGATGCAGAAAAAGTGAGAAGATATAATAGTGAGGAGTAGTAAGAGAGTATGCAAATTGGTATTGCAATTGAGTTGGTGGTGACACAGTTTAGTACTAATCAGAGAATTAACAAAATGGGTTAATACGATTTTTAGATAAATGAGCCCTACTTGGTGTCGAAGAATATAAAAGGCTCGAAGGTGAGCGGCGGAAAACGCGAGGAAGCCCTCCTTTATAACAAAAACCTTCACTTCCCATTTTGAATTCAAAATCCTTTTCTTTCGTCTTCTTCGATTTATCCCTAAAACTTTCTGCATCTCACCTCACTCTCTCACGATTTCTCAACCCTAATCATTTCTTTAAATCTCACTCACTCGTTTAATTTTCTGGTCCCTAAATCCCTGTTTGTGTCATTGGTTCCAAGAAACTGTTCGTCTTCGTTTCGTGTGGACTCTTTCTGCGTAAATTCAACAACTGGGTTTTTGAAAAGAGATATCTTTTCTGGTGTGTAAATGGAAGAACAGAGAGGGGTTTCCTCTGGGGTTGCATCGAATTCTGAGGTTTTGATCTTTAGCTTCCCCGATGACTTTTGGGATTCGTCAGATTTTGCTGTTTTTCTTTCTTATTATTGCGATTTGTTTATGGGTTTGTGTTCTTTGTCTCTGGGTTTTATCCAATTTTTCAGATTTCGGGTGAGAAGCGTAACGGAAATGGATTAGAAGAGAAAGACGAATTAGGCTCTAAACGTGTTAAACTGCAAGATCTGGTTTCTGGTAAATCTTCGATTTCTGTTTAACTTGATGAGCAAATAGCCGAATATGCTCTAATTCGATTATTAGAAATGATCTTATCACTCAACTTTCGGATGATTTGTTAAAAATTCCTACTTTTTCTATGCTTATGCGACAGGTGCTAAAACCAATAATCTGCAATCTGATGGAAACACTGAAACTGTTCAACAACCAAATCTTAGTAGTGAAAAGATTTCAGGAGTATCTGAAATGCTTGTGACTCGTGATACTGAAGGTTTAGGAAAGGTAGTTGTGGAAAAGGATGTTGTGGCTAAAGATATTAAACCTTCCACAGTTGTTGAGACGACCACATGCTTGCCTAAGCCCAACTCAATTTCTACAGATGGTGATAGATGTGTTGCTATTTCTGGAAAAAAGGCTTTGCTTGAGAATCATACTGTAAAAGATGATAGTAACTGTGAGTCACGAGGAGGAAACGTTGATGGCGTTTCAAAGAATAGTAGCCTCTTGAAACCTAAGGAGGCTTCTGAATCTGTTGGGAGTCTACGTGGAGCAGCAGAGTTGGATTTACTTCGACGAGACCCTTCGCTTTCAGTTCCTACTAGTGAAAAAGGAGGTCCTGAACCGATGTGTAGTGCAGCGGGTTCAATGGGTAAGTCAGATTCAATGCGTCGATGGATGGAAATGAAGCGAAATGGTTTTCTATCAGGCCCTTTAGGTGGAGTAGCATCACCGAATCCTGCGGTAGTGAGTACACCTGTTGAAGTACCTGCACAAAAGCAACAAAAGAATAGGCGGAGAGGCGATTCTGTCAAGAAGAGAAACGATGTCCCTAGGAGAGAACAGCAGCAAGTAGATAGGTTCTCGAATGTGACCGCGCCAAGTGGATTGCTGACAGAATTAAACCCGGGTATCATTAACCATATCAGGACCAAGAAACAAGTCTGCTCAATTATTGAAGCTTTGATTCGAAATGTTAATGATGATGCTACCGTGGGAGAAAGACATGCCAATATGAATGTAAGAGGTATCTGTCGTTCTCATTTACCCCGTTAAGATGTTAGCCAATTCAGACTAGAGACGAGAACATTCACAATTAATGTTTGATCACTCTGTTTACCCTGGAATTTCAGACTCAGCCAGAGAAGATAAAGCATTAGCCTTTAAGTTACCATCTACTGGGGTATCTGATAATGCCAATTCCATTACAAACTCTGAACAAGCCACGGCTCTTGCTGTTGAAGGTCAGTTCCTTTGCATGTTTCGGATCGCCCTTGTGTTAACTTTTTCCTCCATTTTCTATATGTCCGAAGTAACAAGTGGTTAAGTCCGATGGCAGAAAAATGAAGACATTTTTTCGATTAGATTTACTGATGAAAGTCTAGAAGTGGCAGTAGGATAAATGTTAGGTCTTTGTTTTTTTGTGCATAATGATTAACTCATATGCAGAAGTGGAATCGGAAAGAAATCCTTAAAAGGAAAATGTTTGTTTGCTTTTTAGCTGCTACCGTCGCTTCCCAATGGTTGGAATTTCTTTACCAAGACTTCAGTGGACGGCTTTCAGGTGCGCTACTCATATGAAGAAATACCGCAGAGAGGCTTCTTGGGTTAATTAAGTTTTAGTGATCTGAGTGAGATATTATGCTGTTTTTGCAGCTGTGCAGGATAGTAGGAACAGAGTTCAACATATTTTGACTACCGAGTTACCGCTTCTCGTCTCATCAACAGAATCTTCTTCTAACCAAGAAAATACTCTTCAGATGGCGGATACGAATATCTCTGGTGATGCTTCTTCTGATAAATTAGTACCAGAGACGCATCAGATAAGGTGGTCTGCAAAATTTGATCAGATTAACAAAACTCTTTATGATGAAGAGGTAGATTTGGTGCGTACATATACACTGCCTTCAAGTCAGAATTATTATAGCCAGGGTTTTGATGCTCGCGATGGCGTTTAATGTATTGATATTATGGATTTGAAATTCGCAGGAACGTTCGTTAAACCAAGTGAAGGAAATGCAGTTAAGATGCGATGAAGGTCTACGACAAATGGACGAGTACTCGCCTTTCAGTTCCCAATCATCAGATTCAAGGTGAGGAAATTTGACCAAGCAGTCCCGTAGAAGCATAGAAAAAGACTGGTTAACCGATTTTCTTGCTATTTAATACGTTTGCAGTTTTGGGAAAGACGGGAATCAGGAGACTAGTATGGCGGTCAAGGCGGCTGCAGCTTCAATTTTTTCAACCTGCAGTTATCTTCTGTCAATGATGAAGCCACCGCCTACTGGTTCTTGATCCTTTTTGTTTATTAGTTATCGATCGGGTCTCCGATTAATCACACCGCCTATATAGTCTTATGTGTTAGCACTTTTGATAGTTACTATCTTTAGTGTAAATAACAGGCGATTGATGGTTTCGTCATTCGGTATGTAACATGAGAATCGAGTTTTTCTATATCAATGATACAAAGTTGGCATGTTCTTCAATACACATGTTTGCTCTAGCCTTCTAGGAGAGCAAACACTGCTACAAAGTTTCCTTGTATGAATATGAAACA